>JAUMHL010000013.1:31917484-31942335 GCA_032362345.1 Sandelia bainsii
ACTACGTTTCACCCTCCATTCCAGAGGGCTTTTTCAAGTCTGCCTGACTGGTAGGAGTTGCAGAAACCGGCAACTCCTACCAGTCAGGCAGACTGTATTTTAGATATTTTAGATTCCTGAGTAGCCATGGTGACCGCCTTCGTGAGTTTTATACTGGCAACATCTTAACCTGATACAAGAGGTTTTATGGCCCTTATTTTGAAAAAGTCAAGTGCCACACTTTAAAATACATAAACTTACCTAGACATGTTTTTAGAAAACAGTTATATTTCAGCCATACAGGAAGACACACAGCTCACACACAGTGTATTTTATTTAATAAATAAGTCATAAACGGCACAGGGAGAGAACATGATAATGAAATAAAAGGCACTTAGAAATCAATACTGGACTGGACTGAAAGCATTTCAGAGGCATCTGAAATACAGTTAAAACATAAATGTAACAAAATGGACCCACACTGAGCTCACCCGACAAGCTGACAGAAAACAGATTTTTGGTGTATTTGACAAGAACACAGGAAAGGACCTGAGGGTGTCTAATAAAGTTACTGCAGTGAGTCACTTGCATTTTTATCATAACTAAACAAATTGTTCGATTGTTCATCGTCACCACAGTATATCATCAATACAAATAGTAATAGCTGATACTGTATTATCTTCATCTTGTGTATTTAGTCCTTTAAGAAAAACAAAAACAACAGAATACTGTGAGAGTGCAGAGTGATCTTACACATGGGCTGTTACTAAAGTGCAGTAAAAACTACATTTATTCACCACTGCATCTGTTGCTATTCCACATAGTTTACAATCTAACTTGAATGTTAAATATTATTCAATATTTCCCATTGCAGTTGTTTTCATATATACACACACATAAAGAAGATGTGCTGCGATGGCTAACAATGTACATATTACACTCAGGTCCTGTCTGGAACACACAGAAAGTCAGTGCACAAAGAGACAAGACAAGTGACAGACAGAGTAAGTGTCTGAGAGAGAGAGACAGAAGCTGAACAATGTGTTGTTCAACACAAAAACTTCTGCATATATGCAGCTAAAAAGTATATACATATCTACTATGCTGTACATCTAAACTACAACAAATGTATATAAATCATATGTGTTTAGCAAAAATACAGATGCAGTGGCTGAATGGTACATTACAATGATACACCAACAAGAAGAAATGACATTAATTCACTGGAACCCAAACAAACTAAATACTGTGGAGTGGAGTTCTTTGAAAACTATGATGCGATTATTTTCCTTCATATTTGGGGTTGACCACAGTGGTGACAGCACTTTTGTAGATTGGATTTTCACCCTAAAAAGCAAAAAAACAACAACAACAAAAAAAAACTGTTATAACACAGCGCTAACTGGTAGATTCTTATTAGTTTAAGACAAATCCAGCAAATCACACAGAAAAACCAGGTTATCCTCAGACACAAAAGTAGTAAAAGTATGTGCTGTAATCATTTGCTGTCACTCAGTACACAGTCATGCCTTTGTGATAAACACCAAATATCAGGGGTACAAATAGCCTTCCTGTTTATTAAAACATTTACTTACCTACAAGATGCAAGGTGTTTTGTATTTGTAATCTGAAGACACTTCATATCCTCAAAAACTGAACAAGTATTGTACACACTCACACATGCAGTTCAAAGCATCAATGCAAATACTCATCTTACTATTCAACTTAATGTTGTTGTTGTTGTTTCAGAAGACAGAGGGAGGAAGGAAATACAGAAGCTGAGGGGAAGCAAGGAAACGCATACAGACTCACTCCATGCAGGGAAATCAGGAGGAAAGGAAAGAAAATACAAACTTAAAGGACAGCAGCTTTACGTCCATAGCGTGGGTTCTGGAACTGATTGATAGGACTCTTGTATATGGGGTTTTCTTGCTACAGGTGGAGGACGAGGACAGAATAGAGTTCATGAGGGAAAAAGAACAAAAGCACAGAAAAAAGAATGAAAATGAAGCGTCAAAGGAAAAAAGGAACAAATAAAGTGGGAACGACAATATGAGACAAGAGAAAAAGATGTGGATGCTTTTTCTAACTTTGTTCACACACACCTGTACTGACGATCAAATGGTGAAACTATGGATCTTTGTGCACTTTAGAATTTAAACCTGTTTTGATTTAGAGCCTTTGTAAACAGGTTACAAGATAATGAACCCCTGGACACAGACATATCATGCATGTCCACCCGTTTCTTTGCATGGTGGTTTGTGTCTTTTTCTTACTGTTATGATTTTTTCAAAGCTTCCTGGAGGTACGCACACTACTGAGGTCAATCTCACACCCCTACTCACAGATATACTGTAGTATCAATAATACAGATTATTCTAAGATCACACTAAAATATAATGAAAGGAAAGGTTTTCTGAAGTGAAGTCAACAAAAAAATAAATAAAATTATGTATTCTCTGTTCAGCACCTGTGTAGATTGTGATAAGAGTTGATAGGAAAAAGATAATTCAATTATGTTTCAAAGTGCTTCAGGATGCTTTGTCTTGTTATCTTGTCAGAAAATCCAGGTCAGTCAGAGTCTGACAAACAGCTTCACGAACACTTTTCTAAACTGCAGGGGTATGGAGCTGTAGGCTGCCCTGCCCCTTATAATAATAAAAATGACAACATACAGAACAGAGGCACTGCTGATTGTAAACATCTGCATCATCGAACGTGCAAACACTGTGGCTGTGACACAATAGCACCACTAGGTGGCGGCATTATACTGCACATAAAATTCTACTGAATCTTCCTGTCATGTTGATGTTGGCTGATGATATGAAGAGGAGGAGCTATGGCCACTCCTCAGAATAAGTCCAGCTATGCTCAGAGTGCATAACATTCCCAAAAAAGTCCACACGGTCTCTGACATTTTACCTTTTATTTTGAGTGCTGTTCAAAAGCAACACATTCAATCCTGTCTGTGGCTGTGAGAATGTAAAGAATGCGAGCGAGTCTGTGAATCTCATCTGCTGCTAAGAACAATGATCTTGTGGCTTTGCAGAGCAGCCAAATAACACCTGCTTTCCACATTTAAATAACTGAACTTTAGCCAAAAATCAACAAATATTTATCAGGCTCATCTTTCACAGCGACAGTTACAGTCCCAGACACTCACCGTATCCCATTTGGCATTCATCTTCTCTTTCTCAAACTTGGCAAACTCTCTTCTGTCGTGAATGATCATCAGCAGCTTCCAGATGAGCAACAGGGCTAAGCCAATGAGAACAATGCCAGCGACCACACCCGCCACGATTGGGATGATATCAGGACCGGCAGGACAGTCTGAAACACACGGGGGTGCAGCTTGTGTTTAGGCAGCTTGAAATAACAAGACAATGGCAAAAACAACCCATCACACGGCTGTATGTCAATAAATAAATGATCTCTTTTTGTAAGCCAGCCACAAGACCCCCTGTAATTAGCTTTCTCTGTAACAGAATCTTTCCACACGCTGGTTCAGGAAGGCCAGCTGTCTGCTTACCCAGCGTCTCGACCACATGCACTTCTTTCTCCGTGTTGTTGTTGACAGCGTAGGTGTAGTAGAACCAGCAGTCGTTGGCGTCCCTCTCCTTGCAGTGCATCACAGGGTAAGAGTAATCATTGGGCTGGGGCAACTTGTCTCTGTCCTTCACTTTAATTAGGTTGAAGTAGCTGCAGTCTCGCTCACATGTGTCCTTCTTCTCACCTGTGCCAAATGCCCGACACTGGACGCACTCTCTGGAGACAACTCATTTTGTTAGTAATGATCCATCCACTTGCTCTGCTATTAGAAGGTCGCACAAACGGTACGTACAGTACAGTGTGTTTAGATGTGTACTTAAGCTGATTTGTTGTTTTATTTACTGTTCTCAGGTTTTGAGATGTCACCACTACAACCCTGACCACAGAACACACTTCTACTGTCTTTCAGTGGGAGCTTGGGTCCAGATGCTGCAGTGTTTCTGCACTGAACTGATGTGCGGCTTGTGTGACAGAGTTTCAGGTTGCAGTGCTGCCTGAGGACTTGAAGGTCATGTGCATTCCCTGAGTCCCTGAATCTTTTTACAATATTATGAACTGTAGATGGTAAAAAAACCTAAATTCTTTCTTTCTGAACTGACTGATAACACTATTGTCAAGTTTGGCACAAAGTCGTGAGCCATGACATGCCTTTGTTTGCTAAGATGGAGCCTTTGGTGGATGTTCCCTTTATACCCAGTCATGTTACCTTCACCTGTTACCAATTAACCTGCTAATTTTGGAATTATCCCAAACAGCGTTACTTAAATAATTTATAACCTTTTTTCAATGTGGTGCAGCATCAAACTCTAAAAGTACTTGTACTTACAAAATAAAATGAAGTTGTTCAGTGAAAACGCAGATTTTTTTTTGTACTTGCATATCAATAAAGGTTCAACTAAATTAACAAATCACAGATTTTAATTTTATTGTATTTTAGAAAAAGTCTCAGATTGTCTGGAAATGGAGCTTGTTTATTTTCTTAAGTTAACATATAGTGTTAAACTTTGTTAAAAGAATTACGGCCCATTGTAATTGTTCCTCATCTCTATAATGGCTGTGAAGCGATATCATTGTAGAGCAGTAACCCTGAAAGACATGGGTCACATACTCCACATGCAAACTGTATTTTCATTTCATGCTAAAATACATTCTATGTATGTCAGCCAAAGTTAACTTGAGGTTGCAGCAGTCTTCATTAGCTAAAATGAGCCGGTGTCTTTGACCTACCACTCACATGTAGGTTTATTACTGGTACTATTACTGGTGAATTGACAATTGAATTGGTGTCCCAGCAACAAGCCAGGAAAAGACTGGAAATTGGCTCAATAAAGAGATCACTTCCCAGCCTTTATGGAGAAGTAAAATAACTACAGCAGCCCAAACCGTAACTTGTGACATGTAAGTAAAGAGAGACTTAAAAACATTTGAATTTATCCTTTGAAACCCATGAAACTACACTAGAAGTATAAATCAACATAAGCCAAAGTAACAGTGATTGTACAGTGACATGTCTTCATTTTAAACTTACTTGTTTTCAGCACAGACCCCTGGACAGGTAGGGCAAGTTTCACAGGTGGGACCCTGGAATTTGGCGTCAGTGCACTTACAGGTGCCACATTCACATGTTCCTCTGCCGTTACAGATCTGCTTGTTACTGGCCATACATGTGCTGTTGTCCAGAGAACAGTCACAGGCGCTTCCAGTCCACATGGGGTCACACACACACACTCTGCACTCACAGCGTCCATGTCCTCAGAAAAAGAAAGAAAAAGAAAGGTTTAAAAATCTTTTCTTTTTCTAAACACCATCCTATGTACATTAAACAGATCTTTCCAACAGCCTTTTACTCTGTGTGTCGCTGACATACTCACCTCCACACAGTTTGTTTCCAGAGCGGTCACAGTTGAAGTTGTCACACTCACAGTACTGGCCACTGTACCTCTCCTCGGGGTTTTCTCTCTTCTTACACTCACACGTGCCACACACACAGTCTCCATTGTTGCTGCAGATGTCAGTACCGTTGTCTTTCCGGCAGGTCCGGTCCATGTCCTCTGTAGCCACATCGTTGCTGCTGCATTCACACTGTTTGCCCACACGTCCTTCATTACACCTAAGACGAAGGGAGAGGCTGTGATTCTAAAGTGTTTCTGAAAACAAAAACACACCCGCAAGCTGTGATGAACTTCCACCATAAGTAAGACAAGAATGGTCACGATTGGGCCCAATGGTTTATATGCAGCATGCCAGAGAGAATACCAGCAGTCTTAAAGAAGAAGGGTCATGATAGTAACCACTGATTCTTGGTAAATATTTGATTTATTTGCCAATAAATGTCTTTGAAACGTATACAATGCTGTTAATTGTTTTTGCAATATAACACAGAAACATGGAAAAAAATCAAAACTTTTGGTCATGATGAAGTACAATAAGACTCCAGTGTTCACAGACTTACCTGCAGGCTCCACACTCATTGGTCCCATTCCCAAAGTGGCAATCCTGACTGTTCTTGACACCGTACTTTTGGCATTCACACTCACAGATGAAGTTGAGGGTAATCTCCACCTCCTCTGTGAATCCCAGGGGCTTTATCTTAATGGTCTCAGCTTTGCCTTGTTTTGGACAGCCCTTAGATGTCACACTGATATTAAACGTGACCTGTGAATGTAGCAGTAAAGCAAACAAACATGACTCGGTGAAACAGTGCGAGAGTGAAATTCAAACACATTCTTAAGGTCAGTAGACAGATTTTCACACTATATTATGTCAGCAAACTGAAAATTTAAGTCTGTACATGCTCCTGCTACTTACTTATTACATAACTACTTAGTTCTTTCTTTTTCTATCTATTATTATTTCATATTACTAGTTATTGTTCACTGGAATCCTGTGTCATGTTAGCTAGCTAATAACTGATGTCTACCTATGTGTTTTTTTTGAAAAATGTTTAGTAATGTTCTGAAAATCTTCGCTGTACACACTGTAAATTAGGCACATTTATAATTTGTCATTTTTACCCCTAAGCTACAAATCACCATCTTCTAAAGTCTACAAATAGGAAACTCATATAGTTTTATGCCAAGGTGTATGACAATAAAGATGAATTCATTTAAAACCATGTATTTATGACCAGTGCAAAAAAAGCATAAAATGTGCTGTGTGAGATTTAAGTTCAGGTTCAGAAATTGTTAAAGCCAGTATATAGTTTAAACTGTTTTTCAAATTAAAGTCCAAGATAACGAGAAACCGTTCATACATTACACGGACCGGAAATAAATGAATGTCATAGTGTAACAATAACACAAATTAAAAAGATTAGTAAACTAACCAAACAATATCAGAAATATAGTGTAAATCTCTTAAATCTCAATAATTCTGGTGACAACAAAAAAAGAGCTGTTCTCCAATCCTCACCTGATCTCCAATGGAGATATTGGAGCACCTCCGTCCATTTTCGCCCTCACTAACCACTCCGTTCTTACAGTGGGATATATAAGATATGGTTACTCCTTCTGGAAGCTTGCTGTTCTCCAGAATAACCTCGGACGAGAGAGACTGCCAAAAAAACAACATGAATGTTCTTATTTCTTGCACAGGAATGTCATCTGGTAGCTTTGTTTGGACAGCTGAGTATTAAACAGGAATATGTGTTTGGAAAAAGCTTTGACTCAGAACACTGAACATGGTCCATGTGGGGAAATGATAACAATCAAAGGGTTATAAAATAGAAGTCTATAATGTCAACAACGTACTTACATTGTAAGCATCTATAATAAGGTTGATTACATTGCTGGAGTTGGCAGAGAGAGTCCCCACCGCTGACTTTGGTATCAAATTTTTCAGTTCCTGAGGAGAGAACAAATGTTCTGTTAATCTTGTGATCTCTGGGACCCCACACGATCAACAATACTGTTTTGTGAACATTTCTGTTCCAGCTCCAACACTCAAATGTATCACATATAAATACTGGAATAACCACTGTTAATCAATTCAACTGACTTTGAGAGAGCATACAAACTGAACAAACTTTGATTTCCACCTGATTTCAGAATTGAACTGGCATACATGATAGAAAGAAGGAATGAGGAAGAGTTTGTTCAAAAAACATAAAATAAAAAATGTCTAAGAGTGTAAAATGATGGAAGCTAATGAAAATGTGGGAACTAACTTTGTAAACGGCCTGGAACTCCTCTGTGACAGCAAAGATAGTCTGAATGTTGTTGTCGCTCAGCTTCTGAACCAGGTGAGCAATAGAGGGATAGTCCTTAAAAAGCAGAAGAAAAGTCCCATTTACAACGTAACACAATCAGCACAAGTAGTGATGTATGACCGAAGCCAATCACAGTAACACTGAGCTGCTTACATAATAGTGGCTCATTGTGTAAACATTGTTCTCCAGGTGACATTTTCCATCATTAGGCAGCACAATACCACCCAGTTTGCCATCTCCAGCAAAGTGGAAGCCAGCATCAGTGGAGAACACCAGCAGACGGGTCACATTCCTCCAACCAATCTGCTCCTGATCAGTGAAAAAGAAAAACTCAAAGTAGTAGTAGAAAACAGCTTTTTATCAGTGCTTTAAACCAGAGAGGATGAAGGTGTGAAAATCTCCCACTAGGGACCCACTAAAATTCTTTTTCACACATCACCACATACACACGTTTTTGAGCTGTATTCCTCCATGCAAGTGATGCCACTGTGGGAAAATTAACTTGAACTCCAACTCTCAGCATAATTATTTGCCACAGTATCACTGAGCAGTACCAGTAATATCATTCTTTTTTTTCTTACCCCACAAACAGCCACTTGCATGATGGCGTCAAAGCCCCCCTCTGGAGAGTCCAGGTTTCCAGAGATGTGCTGCTGGCCTACCAGGGTGTTGAACTTCTTGCCATCGCTGGTCAGCTTCAGCACATTTTTGTAGCTGAAGGGGCTGGTGCAGTTCTGATCACCTGTGCACGGGTTGAGCAGCTTGGCTGGCGTAGTGCTGATATATGGCATGACTGTCTTCTCCACAAAGGAACCAAAACCTTTGGAGAACAGATGGGTTCAGAAGTTAATTTAACAAGGTGCTTGGTTTCATACTGAGCACTCTGAATATATCAACTATATATAGTTTGTATGTACTTATATTCTGTGAAAGGTCTTAAACCTTAATATGTAAAGTGCCTTGAGATGACTCTGTTGTGATTTGGAGCTATATAAATAAAATTGAAATGACAATTGAATTGAATTCATTTTTGCAGATGTTGATTCTTGTAGAACTGTAATCGACTCATAAATCATGATGCATTATTATGGATTAACCATCTGTCAGTACATCAAGTGGGAAAAATCAGACACAGTTCTTGTTCTACACCAAGAGAGATGGTAACAAACATAGTTTGTACACTTCATAGCATGTACCAACTACATTTATTTGATTAAACAATTTGAAGTGGTACTTTTACTCATAATTTTTAGGCAAGTACTTGTACTTTTACTGTACTGAGTAGTGAGTTTGTGTACTCCTACCACCTCTGATATAATGTATATATTTTTGCTTACTTGTTTATCAGCTGGGGTGGGTAATGAAAGTAAATTAACATATAATGTAATCCATTACTTTAGCTGATATATAAGTAGTTAAATAATATAACTGGCAATGTATAATGAGTGGAGTGGAATGGACGGTTTTCTGTTTACTTAAATAGAACTTAAGTGTTGTTTGAGTTTGCTTTATTTTCCCTTAGCAACAGTGATGGAAACATGTGAACCTTGCAAAACATGATGCAAATCACAGTTCCTCTTCTGAACTACAGTTAAACCCAGAAGTATCTGTGAGTTTTAATGATTTTGCATTTATACACCATCAAAATGGATTTGAAATAAAACTGAAGATGTGATTAAGGTGTAGACTTTCAGCTTTATTTTAAGAGGTTTCACAAAAATATGGCATTTACCATTTAGGAATTATAGCCAGAACTTGCATTTTCAGAGGCTTTCTGCACAAATGTAATAAACATCATAAAGACACGTTTTTCCCAGCCTGATTTATTTCAGAGTTCTGTGACAAGTATTTGTTTCATTACTTGTTGTTGTATTACACTCAGTAGTGAAAATCCTTACCTATCCTGAAGTCAGTGGTGATCTTCTGCATCTCTAGCATCAGACTGGTTCCCAGGTTCTTGACGTTCTCCAGATCGTCCTTCATGGAGTAGGACAGATCCATCAAGTAGTACAGGTCAATGGGATAATCTTCCGCTCGTTTGAACGTCAACTTAAAAGACTGGGGCTCACCTACATGAAGTTACCATAATTACCACAGTATGTAATCAAAACCAAAGGCAGCTGAGGATGGCTTCAGAGAAATGTGTTCTCACCAGATCGAAGGGTGAGGCTGAGTTTCTGGGGCTGGATCTGAGTGATGTCTTCTGGCTTCAGTTTCTCTGGTCCCTTACTGCGATCTGTCACTTTTTTATTCTTGAGGGTCCTCTGTTCCCCACGAGGGTTCTCAGTCATGGATAGATTACAGCCCCTTTTCATGAGAGACTGCAGCTCGTCACAGCGGGTTGACACAGTCTCACCCTGTTTCAGAAAGTTCTAAGAGCAATAACACAGGAAGAATACAAACATCCCTATATTTTAGTGAAACATGTTTACTGGTAATAATAAATTAGGCATAATAGTAATTAAACTCAGGTATGAGCACTAGCAAATTTTAATGGTTGTTTTTTGCCATTATTCTACTAAAAATTTATCAGTTACTACTACTCTAAAAAATGAACAGGTCTGTCTTTAGCAGTAATTTTTGTCTGACTGCTTCGATTAATGTACCGGGTCTTTACACCAGCCACATTTGGCTCCAGCCTGGATACACTCCCCGCAGTGTTTGGCATTTGCATAGATGCACTCATTCACCTCTGGAAGATAGAGAAAAGAACAAGCAGAGTTAAAAGAAGCAGTGATATAGCACAGTCACTGCAAGGTAAGCAGCTTGTTAATCCCCAGTTCATGTGGGGCACTGTGAGGCCTGATGGTAACTGGAGACAGAATATTCTTCGGGATGCTGAGGTCAGTGACATCAATAAACTAAAGTAGGTGCCCTCACTCTATGTTTACTATGCAAGCTAACATCCATGATGTGACGGCAGCGTGTATGGCGACATTATTTAACAAAACTAGATTTGATGATGAGAAATGAGAAATCTTACCTTTCTGAGCATTACTGTAACAAATGACAATGTGTAACAATGTGGACATCAAGAACAGCTTCAAATCCATCTGAAAACACACACACACACACAAGAAAAGACTGGTTTATAACACATGGACTCAACACAAAAAGTGCTTGTGTTGTTTTGAAAAGCCACATCCCATTTGTGACTATGTCCTTGTTAACAATGACAGCTGGGGTGTTTGGAGGCCTAAATGCTTAGATTCATAATTTCCTGGACAAAGGGTCCAGGGGAACGAGGGAGAGTCTCACAGAGATGACAGATTGAATCTGTAAATGGCCTGGTTATAATTGTAGGTAATAAATTATCCAGTGGCAGAATCTTTCACACGCATACATTTCACACAGTCACCTCAATTTGCTCCTGGTTTGGATGCAGGCCACAGTACCTTTTACTGTAAACAGCATTCACTCACTTGAGTAACCTCACCTCTCCTTTCATGTATATTGATCCGTTGCCTGTGTGCAGGCCCTGTTCTCTGCAATATTGATGCATATTGTCTTACTGCTAATGCAAAGCTCAGAACTTAGTAAAGAGACTGAAGGGCCTCTGAAGAGTATACAGCCATGCTAGCAGCTCTGTGAACCAGACAGTTTGTTTTAAGCTAATGCTTGCTAACATCCTTACACTAACAATGCTAACACGCCTACATTCAGCAGGTAAAATGTTAAGCATGATCACAATGTTAGAATAGTGCTAACATTTGCTAACTGGAACTAAACAAAATGCAGCAAATCATCATTTTGCTGGAATTACCAACCAAACAAACTGACAGACCTGATGATGGGGCTAGAAGAAAAGGGAATAAACAGAGTCAGGAAGATTCAGTCTCTGGGAACCATGAATACATTTTTGGGAACTGAATCAATCAAATCAAATCATATTTTGCTGCATAAATAAAAACTCTGAGCTGCTGCTTATGCTGAATAAAAAAAAAAACATCTCTACATAATGGTGATGCTTGGGAAAAAAAAACAGGAGATCACAGAAGATGGTAGGACACGCCCTCTGGGGCTGTCTACAAAATTGGGAAAAAAACCAAACTGAAATCCATCAGACAGTGGTAGAGACATTTTAGTCGACAAGTCGACGAACCACAGCTATAATCCCTAGAGCCACAAAGAATGTTGTGAAGAGCTTTGTAGGTGAAGGGTAGGATCTTCAATTGAATGTGATGGGGGACAGGAAATGTAAAACCAACATCCAGTGTGACCATAAATCACAAACTCATGAGAGTCATTTTGAAGAGAATCCCCACAGTAGCTAATAATAATAATGATAATAATAATAATAATAAGGTTCAGATTAAAGCCAGACAGACAAACTTTTTTTTTCTGTCTTACTTTAGATCAGTGGTTTTAGCTATTCATAGAAGCCACATTATACGACTACATTCTATTAAACTGGTAGAGGAAGCTTTGACATTCTGTGTGCGTGGTGTTGAGTGACACATTCCTGAGCATGTATGTGTGTGGGTGTGGGGGTGTGTGTGCCAGTGTCCATTTATATAGCCACAGAGGTAGACAGCCTGTCTACAGCTCCCCGGATTAGATCAGCTGGCTTGAACTTCAACTGCTAAACATGGGTGCTGTGGGTGTTAGTGTGTGTATTGTGCTTCCAGGAGAGAAATACTGTACACATCTTCTTCCTGCCTCACATAATGGTTAATTGATAACAAATAATTAAAGATCATGGAGTATTTTATTTCCTATGTGAAACAGGAATAAATATTGATTGACTTGTTGAGACTGTAAAGTGAAAGTACACATACTGCATATGTAAGTATTTTAGCATAGTCCTTGGAATGAGGGGATACGGGCTAAAAACTACACACTTAATTATAGTCTCTTTATAAAATGCATCTATAAAATCCCTGCAAGGTGTCAAGTTAGAAAAATGACTTTTATACCACGAAGCTTAGCAGTTGTAGAGAGGAATGCTCAGTAAAAAAAGATCTGAGGAAAGACAGCAGGCAAGAAATGGCTTGGAGCTAGCCAGAGTTCAGAAGACTTGTCAGCATTTCAAGTTGGTTTTGGTTAACATGGACACTACAACATTCTGTACAGTACACTCATTTCTTTCTTACAATTACCATTTTAGAAGTAAAAAGGCAGAATAAAGTTGACTTGAATAAAGAGCTGACAAAGACGACAAGATGGTAGAAACCTTACATTTAAATCTAAACAAAGATATCTGACATAGAATGAGAGAAAAGCAGCAAATCCTCACATGCAACTCGAATGTTTTCAATTTGACTTGATACTTAATTGTTGCAGTTCTACATTGTTCAGCTGTTATTCTGTTTGGGGAACTCGGATGCTGGGACACTTGCTTTGAGTGCAGATCTGTCTTCCTGCCACACACACAAGTATTTTTCCCTACAACAGCCTCACTGTGTCTGTTTCTTCATCTCCCTGTGATCATTACAACCAATACACCTTCAAAATGTGCCAAAAATATGTTATCTTGGTGTTATCCTACAGGACATTATCATGGTGATTGTCCAACAGCTGAAGCTTAGTAGAAGTTGGATGATGCAGCAGGACAATGACCCTAAACATCGCAGTAAATCTACTACAAAATGGCTTCAGAGAATCTGCCATTTATAGTGGCCCAGTCGTAGCCCAGATCTCAGTCTATTAGAGGTGCTCTTTTATGGCCTAAAGAGAACAATTACAATACAGCAGGTACTTGTCCAGAGGACCCGCAGTGGTCAAGTGGGCATATGGATGACAAATCTACCATATGACTGATGCTGCTTTGATGTGCTGTAAACACGTCATTTCTGCAGCACCCTGTTTTGTGTCATGTGCCACCTGAATGTTCTACCCAGGCACCACCCCTGCCCTACTGAGTAAATCATATGAATTTTTCCATATGTTGGAAGGAACTAAATTTTCAACCTGGAAACAGCATTAAATTACCCTTCTGTGTGGAAAAGTTATCCCCAGAACCATAATTCTTAGAAACCATACCAACATATAATTTTGAACACGCAATAAAATGCCAAGTAAACGTGATCTTGTTTCACTGACATCACTATGCAGTATATAATCCAGTCAGTTTGACTAATAGGTTTGACAAAAAGTGTGCTCCAATAAGTGCACGTCCATGAACAGCCAGGGTATTTTGGTTGTGACAGAGATATGAATCAAAACTGTGTGGAAGGGAGGGGTGAGGACTATCAAATGCTCAAATGTTTGTGCTCATGGCAAAGCAAAAAAAATTAACATATTCCAGGCAGCTTGACAGAGCAGCACTGGTTATTCTCCAAACTCTCTAGTGCACATTGCACATGCACATTTCACTCCTCAACACCTGTCTCCTCCTCAACACACACACACACACACACACCTGAGCTGTAAATAATAGCAGTGCAGTGTTTTATGGGCTTCCCAGAGATCTATCACTTGGCAGGAGAAGTTGGCCTAATGCATGGCAGACAATGTGGTGCATGGCTAAAACATGATGAGCGTCTCAGGCATTTCTAAGGAACTGAACGCTGCCTGACCAGGATAGCACCTGCAACACTATTACTGCACCTTGGGGAAATGTGAGTTATAATACCTGTAATGCAAGGATGCTGTATTTGTGAAACACTGACTGCCACAACCCGCTTTCCCCAGTTTGTTGCTAATTCAGCATTTTACTATAACAACAAATCATTAATAGCTAATTAAGCTAAACAATTAGGGCTGGACCAAAATATCTGGATCGTTTGTAGGTATTTGGTTTTATATCTGGATATTCTTTTTTATTTATTATATTTTTCTAAATGCAAGATGTCCATAATAATTTTACTCATTCACTGCTGTGAACGTGGGAACACTTTAAACTACGATGAGACAAAAGCTGAGAGCCAAATATCTACTTAATCACATTCATTCAACATATCACTCAGTCCTACACTATAATAAACTTAAACAATCATGCTTCATGCTTCCCAGGTCCACTTATTATGCTGCGGTTCGTTTTAACATACACAACGCTGCCTTCTAGCAATCTGGGCTTTAAAACACAGTACAAAATGTACCACTGGCTGCCAGAGGCTTTGCATGTAAATTATTAATTAAGAATCTACACAGTTTTTGAGATTTAATACAAAACACAATACTGCAGTACTATCAATATTTTCTTACACAGTCACAGGCCCAAGCTTGGGGTGAGCATGTTTGCATTCTGGCTGGTAGTGATACACCCAGCAGAAATTTTCAGTAGTTTTTTCTAAATGTTAAATCGTCTGACGTCAACGACGACACTTCAGTGGTAACTTTTTCAAAGCCTGCCCCACTGTGCAACACAGGATTTTCAGCTAAGTTGTTGCTGAAGGACCGTGCTGTTTCAACTGTACCTTTGCAGGGGGAGGAATCAGAAGCTGAACTGGTAAGTTAAAATATGTACCTGATCAGGTTCCAGACCAAACATGTGTGGCTGGATTTCAGAAGCTCACATTTTGAATATATGAAAACCAGCATATTTGTATAATATTGAGATGGCATCCAGAGCTGTTGAAAGATAAGGGTGGTGCTGAAAACCACTGTTTTGGGTATAGTTGGGCTGACAGGAAGCGGGAAACAGGAGGAGGAGACTTAAAAACACAGGAGCTCAAACAAGCCTTTTTAGTCTCAAGAACAGAGGAGCTGTTGCATTATAATCTATTTACACTTCATTAACTTGAAAATCATAATCTTCTATCAATAGAGCCTCAGAATAAAATATAAACCCTGAATTAAGCATAGTATGGCCACTTTAAGGCCCTCTCCAGGTTCCTGGACCTCCTGTGTGAAAATCTCTGGTGTAGTTTAATTGAGCCACACAGTAATGAATAAGTGCATTTACTTTGCTTTAAATTGAGCTGCATTTGCAAGTGCTTTGAATTACTTACTTCACTAAGCACTTCCATGAATAATGACCAGGAGCATTAGGGAGACTGCCAGGGAACCAGCCCAACAGTAGAGCAGTAAAGAACTGGTGGCCAATCACAGTCACAGTGCTCTTTGTAGAACAAGGCGTGGGCTTTCCTCAATCAGACTGTCTGTTCTTCTGTGAAAAGCCATGAAAAGCAAGAGTGGAAAAGGAGGAAAAACAGGAAAAGGCGGTGCACAACTGGGAGGGAAAGGAGTTGCCAAAGGACAGAATCTTACAGACTTTCCTCCCCTTTGCTGAGTTAGCCCTTTAATCTAACCCAATCCCGATCTGTACAATATTTGTTCAGTTGTTAAACCTTTTCAGTATCAACAGACTATTTAAGTAATGAAAGCGTGCAAAAAGTAAAAAATAAACAGCTCTGCATGACAGTATCTTCTGAGGTACTTGAGCTCTGCTGATATTAAAAAAATTTTAAGATGCAGTTACTCCAGTGTCATCTGCATATTTTTTTGATCTTATACTCTCATCTTCCTTATATGTCTCCACAGTTCCCTTCCTCTCTTCCTACCAACGCCTCCTTCCTCCCTCATTCCACCCACATAATTGCTCTGTTCTCTCCCTCCACAGCGAGAGAGCCACCCCATGGCCCTTTGACTTTACATACTCTTCAAACAGTGCAGTGTGCACGTCTGTGGTCTGAGACATACAAGCCGCAGCACAGAATTGAAGGAGAATACCAAACAGTGTCCGTCTGTGTCTCTGTCCACCCCCACCCCCACTTCCCACCACCATCTAGAGGACCCACTCAGAGAGGACGAAAGCAATGAATCAGGCTTCCTCTGAGACCATGATAGCAGGTCTGATCCTTATAAGCGTCCCCACTCCACGTGTCCTCTGCAAAGATAGTCTCTGTGTAGAAAGTGAAACCAATAAAACAGATTCTGTGTGTCTTGAAATTTTTGGTACTTTACTTCTAGGACACTGATATACGCAGATAATCCAGTGTGGTTTCTAATGTGATCTTTCCACATTTTTGGATTTTTCCAGAGGAAAAGGATAAAGGAACAAATGTTTTTTTAATGGTGGGCATTTACGCAGTTGGCGAGGGCAGTGCTGATTGGGGAGAATAGAGATGCACTCACTCAATTGGTTAGTAAAACTGTCACACAAAGAGGCCAATCATACTTTTGCTGCGTATTTTTCATATCACATTCACATCACAACTTTTTGCGATTAGCTAATCTCAATGTTTTAAATCGTGCATGCGATTTGATTTTGATTAACCAGTACTAGCTCCAGCCCAGAACTAGCAGCTAGTTTGTGTTGGTTGAAAAGGGTTATTTGGAATGGGTCTCAATGCTATTTTCTGAAATTTGAATCTGTGATCCATGTACTATTTTTGTTATCAAACATCACACTCTTAACAGACAGGGGGGGGTCTAGAATTTCAGGTAATGTTAATTACCTGAAAATAGCACTCTAGTTTGCTGTTTTATTGAATAAAACCATTACCTGGTCCAGGTGGTAACCTGCAGTCATATAACGAGATCTGGCACCAAGATCCATATCCATATCTGGTGTATACAAATATTTGGATTGTTTTCAGTGTTTGCCCTGAATACTGAGGAAATGTTACATTTTCAGTTCTTGTTACTGTAATATGTCAGGAACAACTTGAGGGAATATCTTCAACTTTGCAACAACTTTGTCCACTGGGACTCAGTGATGACATTATTAGATTTTAGTGGTTAAAGGTCAAGGACACAAGGTCACGGTGACTTCATGTTCATAGAAGAGAGGTGTAGAGGTGATGACCTGATGGAGGGTACGTTTTGGATGGGTTAAATCTGTGTGTTCACAGTGTCACTGTGGAAGGAAGCAGTTTACCATACATGCTATATAGATGGCCTATTAATGAGGAGGTCAAGGTTAAGGTCTCCAACAATTATTGATGGCATGC
This sequence comes from Sandelia bainsii, assembly GCA_032362345.1. Taxonomy (NCBI): domain Eukaryota; kingdom Metazoa; phylum Chordata; class Actinopteri; order Anabantiformes; family Anabantidae; genus Sandelia; species Sandelia bainsii. Next base: position 31,935,056 of record JAUMHL010000013.1, read on the forward strand.
CACTTGTGATGAGGAGCTGTAGTAACTTGTTTTTCTAAACACATGGTTAAAAAGGGTATTAAAACTGAAACTGGAGTGAAGTAAAAGCAGTTGCTTATTGGAGGCTGTGAATGTTTTCTTTTTTCTTTGTCTGTTTCTCAGTTCTAAGCTTGTGAGAATCTTAATGATCCCTGACACAAGTAGGCAGATGTTACACAAACCATCTTGATGTCATTTATTTTAGTGGTTTAATAGTAAACTAAAAATACCAGACTCAGTGAGGCTCTTTGTCACTGATGTCATGTAGCCACTGTCATGTCATGCATACTTGCTGAACTTGCTGGTTTGATCATATGAGTGTTGTTTTACTAACTATGGTATTTAATCAGAACTGCTGGTTAAGGCCAACTTGGCACATAAGTTTTTTGTTTCTTTTGCCTTTCTTGGTCCTTCTATTTGTCCTGATTCCTTTATTTGACTGTTCCTTATTTTCTTACTAATCTACTATTCTCACTTAGATGCCTTTTTTCCTGATTTCTGCACTTTATTTCTTGAATTTATTTACCGTTGCACCCTTCTAATTTTTTATATCACAATATCTCAAGAACACATTGAGGAAGTTTCTTGACATTTGACACAAATGTTCACTTGGACTTAAGGATGAACTGATTAGACTTTGGAGGTCAAAAGTTTTGGTTACTGTAAGTTCCTATACTATTCCCCCATTCTCGTCTATGCTCAGAATTACCTAAGGGAAATTTCATTAAATGTAGCATCAACTGAAATGTGAAAAAAGAGAATTTCTCCCCTGCCTGGTGCTAAACTGACTGTGTGTGTAACATAATGAACTGGAGATGGCATTGCAGCCAGGTGACAATTGGGCATTGCATGTACAGTATACTGCAGCTACATAAGTAAAAACAACACAGTGAAAAGAATATTCAGTACTTGGCAATTTAATTTAACTCACAGTCCCTGAATGGTGTTTGGCACAGTACAGTAGCGTTACCTGAAGGGATGAGGTCGAACATGCTTCCTTCTCAACTTATAAAAAATAAGTTCGAAAATGTTGAATGAGAGAAAAATCTTTAAACAAAGGAAATGCATTCCCTCTTCCTCATCAGTACTCTCCCGAAATCAGAGTGACAGGGAACTGAAAACAACAAGCTTTTCTCAAGCATCTGTAAAATCAAGCATTTTAGGGAGCCATCTGTTTTACCATTTATGGTGTCCTCTAACAGCAGATGTACAGAAAGGCAGATCATCCAGTTCCCACCACTAACCAACATGTTAAAATGTAGGCTCGCTCTGAGGATCTTGTGGGATTGTCTGGCTGTGACAATGTGAGCCCAGGGCTCAGACTGTGTAGCTGGCATCTGCTGTACAATAAACCTCCACAAACTCCCTTTCTTTGCTGAGTTGGCCCGTCCTTTTGCTGAAACACAGGAAGCTCAACTGGATCACACAGGAAGCCTGTATCATGGTGCCTGGAAACCAGCCAAATTTCTCTCTTGAAGCAAAAATGACATATTAGGCCTTCAGCTGAGAAAGGGAGCACAGAGAGGAAAGACCTTGTTAGTGAGTGTTGATAATGTTGCAAGCTGCCAAACAGCAGTGCATTGTTTTTGTTAATTGAGTGTGTCTGATTTCTAAATCTAAACCAGGCCATCACTGTAATCTAAGCTCTGAGAAATTCTAAACTAGCCTGGAAACTGCTTCTGACACAACCAAAGAAACTCACTGGAAATCAACAAAAACACCAGAACAGCATCTGTGTTGGTGAGGAGAATAATTTAGATACATGACAGAAGTCTGCAGCCTTAATTAGTGTAGCTGAAACTAATCGATAAAATCACTAAAGATTTATTATAGTTGGCAACAATTTAAATTGCAGATTAATTAAGGTCTAGTCACATAGCCATGTGAGACTACATCTCCGAGATAAATCAGAACATTTGAAAAAAAAAAACATATAGGCTACAGAGCGTGATATGCAGGCCTGATTTGTCGTGGCACAGGAGCACGATGATAACACGTGAGCACCTGAAGAAGACATGATGGAGTTACATAGGATTCAGTAGCAACTGTAACTCAGAAAAATTTATTAACAAGCTATAATAGATAATTAAACAGGTTTCATATTTATGCCTGTGCTTTTTAGGAACAATACAAGGCTTATTCCTTTTTTTGTCATGAAGTGACAGAACACTTATAACTCTAACTGGCTCCTATTTTTTACTACAACAAACCGCAGCTTTGCATAATGTAATATTCCATACATATTCAGACAATCACTCCTTTCTATCAATCAGCTGCATTGTTAGTTCTAGAACGATAAATTGAAGTTTGTGTTCTAGGAGGTGAGGGTGGATAATTTACTAACATTTCAAATCGAAAGAAGCTAAAAAAAATCCTGTAATATCTGCAGGCCAGCAATAAAATGTAGGAAAATTTGTGGCACTGAATAAGTCCCTAAACCACCTTGCAAAAGGTCAAAGTGCATACACACTGAGATGAAATGAGTGTTTAGTGTATATCTAATTTCATGACAATACAAAAAATAGCATTTCACTCATAACAATGATGTCAACCTCACGGTGTCATGGTAAGAAAGTCAGGCAACAGACAACAAGCAAAAAAACATGCTGGCCTAATCATAAGGTTGTTCAGTGATCCAATAATCAATAATAAGTGTTGCTGGAGATTTGACGTTTTCAGTCTGTTTCCTCTCATCCATGTACCTTGGCAGTAGCTGAAGTTGTGCGAGAAATTTCTCTTTGCTTAGGAAAGTCAGAACAAACCAGTCACATTGATGTATATGAGAACAGCAGCACAGTAAACAACAGTATACAAGCTGTCCAACAGAAGCTAAACATCACACAGATGAAGTGGAAACTAGGTACAGGTACAGTAAATCTCAGGCAGCTCTGTTTTTCATTATGCACAGATATGTGAAAGTTTGGTCTTAATTTGATTTCAACTCTACAGCAGGCCAGCTGCGGACACTCTTGCTTGTTTCTGCTGAGGCCCTAATGCTCAAAAACGGGCACATTAATGACCCTCAGATGTCTTTTATTAGGCCCCAGACTTGACACTTGAACTAGAGGGCCTCTGTTTCTGCTACCGTGGGAGAGTAAAAAAACTGCACAGCTAACATCCAAGACATTCTTTGGTGTTCAACATTATGCTCCAAAACTGTGTTGGAGGTCTAAAGATTTTGAACTCCAGCTTCTGGTAACCTAAGAGTTAAAACATGTAACTGCAACATCCCAAGTTCATGTCCAGCTAGGACATTTGTTACATGTCATGTCCCACCTTTCTCACCTGTCTCACATCTATAAGAAAATAATATTTAATATTCCTAATTGATAACAAAGATTTGAAGTTTGGTAACAAGCTTTTATTCTACATTTGTGTTTACTTGCTGTGATTACAGCAGCTACAGTTGTGATAACAAACAAGTCAGTGTTCATGTTATTGAATAAAGCCACATTTCCTAAAACAAACTCTTTCATATCCTTGAACTGAGCTGAACTGTGAATGAAAGATGCATGCACCCTTCTTTTCTGCCTCCCAGGCCCTCACAGTTAAACCTTCACACTGTCACAATAACAAACACAGTCTGATAGAGCTCATTCTGTCTGCTACTATTTATTACCAACATAACATTTAGCCTCATACTCTCAGCAGACCTTGGCAAGCAGAGGTCAGCTTTAACCGAGCCATTCCTCTTCAGTGTTTCAGAAGTTGTTTTTAGAAGCACAAGCCCCCTCCCCTCCGCAAAACAGCCAAGAATGTCGAATGTAAGCTCAATATAGAGAAAGAGGAAGAGCGAAAGCTGTAGTTTTGGCTAAAACCATCTCCAGAGGTCACAAACCAAAACCAAGAGCATGGCCCACGCTGCTATCTAGCTGCAAAACTACACAAATCTGTGCCAAAAATGAAATAGACACAACCAAACCAGCAAAATAATTCATTGTGACGCATTTAATTTAAAATTGCTGCTATCATCTAAACAGGCCTGGAACTTCTATATACCTCCAGAATGGCACAACCTGTCGTAGACCTGCTCTCAAACCTGCAGGGTAGGTGTGTGCATGATGTGTGTGGTGGAGGTAAATGGCTGTAGCAGGCGATCATTTGTACCACTTTACGCTTCTGAGCCTGAAATCTCCCCCTGTGGCACAACTGTGTCATGGAGGGAAGCCATATACATTCATCACTTCTGTCCCACTGGAACAGAAACACAAACACACACAATCAAATTTCCACATAAGGTGAATGTCACTCACTGACAAAGAAACAAATACATGCACGTGACGAACAGAAGAGAGGCCTGAGTGTGGCCATCTGTAAGTGGCCTCATAAATCTGGTGGGAGCCTGGATCCCGCAGCAGCAGCTTTTCCCTGGGGACCTGGGGTCACATCCTTTCAGCTGGTGGCTACTGGCTACTCTACAGTGTTTCAACTCCCCCACTGTCCTACATTTACCCTCCCCCTCAATTAGCCTTCCTCCCCCTCCTTCCTTTACTGTCCTTCCCCCACATTCTTTGCTCTCCATATCTGCTTTGGACACGTCCTTGTTTCCTCCATCCTTGCAGCCATTCATGCCTCCATTTCCCTGATTAAACTGATGACTAGTCTCTCTGCCTGCTGTGTGGAGACTGCACAGCCAGCTACATTTATTACGCCGTCATCATCCTCTAGCTCTCCTTTGGATGAAATGGTGGGCTGCTGCTCGATCCAATCAATGGATTCTGTAAGGCCTGTCAGTCATGCAAAACATGGCCCATGAGTGAGCTCTTTGCTCTCTCTGAACACTACTATATGTATTCTGATGTCTTTGTGGTGAATCAAGTCCTCAGACCGACATCCTGCTCTATAAAATCTATAATACAGATTCACGTCAGTCTGTCTATTTGGCCCCTCACTCACTCATGCATTCAGTATTGTGATGTGACCCCTGAGTAATTAAACAGATCACATCAAATAAGCTGTTGAAGCCCTTTCATCTGATGTCCACATTAATGAAGAGAAGTGCAACAACAGCTAGTTTCACACACAATGTTCACAACACAGATCAGATGAATAAAGATGTTGACATACACACACACACACACACTAACCCATCTCTATCCCCATCCTCACCACTTTTAAAAACTTTTTAAACTTGCTGTGTAGTTGTTGAAATGATGTATAACACAAACTACACTGCGGTCAGTGTCAGTAATTGCGGATTATTAGACAGCAATCAATCAATCAGTCAGCATTCAAATGACACAAGATGTAGACAATTACGTATCTTATGAAGTTTAGTATTAACTAAGCTTATAATAAACATGCTGGTAATCTGTGACAAACTATCACAAGAACAGCGAATCTTTGTTAAGTTATGATAAAAACCACACTATAAAAAGAGTAGATGTAGATTGAGAGTTTTGTTTTGTTGTTTTGTTTGTTTTTTACCTTGGCGCTGGGCTGTTATTTCCGAGGCAACATTCAGAAGAAGTCAGCTAGCTGTGCGTGTCCAGCTCCGCTAACAGCTCCACAGCAGCAACTCTCTGCCTTGTTGGCACCGGCGGTCACTTTCTCTCCGACAAAAGTCACGCTCGATGTCCTCTACAAGTCATTCTCTTCAAACTCCCTCCACAGAGAAAATGTATATAGTTTATATTAAAACCAAATGTGGCAGCAGCTCCAAAGCTTAAGATGAAACAAAATCCCAGCTGAACCTCTGAGCTGCTCTGTCTCTCGGTGTAAAGCAGAGTCAGACCCGCAGTGCTGCGCTCAGCAGCCTGCACGACCTTCCCGCTACAACCTTCACAATAAAAGCCGGACCTACACGCCAGCGTAGAGACAGCGGCAGCACTTCTTTTTAACATCTCCCATTCCTACATATTCACGATTATAAACTTGAAAACACTAAAATTCTTTTGTACTAAGTTTACATCTACCATAACTGATGCTTTCAAAGAAAGCCTTTAATTCAATAGGCTATAGCTATACCTATTAAGTTTAGTGGTCTACTAATACATACTGTGCTTTCACTGTAATATATTAGCCTACTGTTAGCCTATGTGCTAACAATTCATTTTATAAAGTTGCTGCCAATTTATCTATACAATCTTGGCATGAAAACGAAGCACTAGCCCGAAGAGCTCAACTGCTCTTTCAAGCACTGGACAACTGCGAGTTGATAATGATTCAGGAACCAAGTGAAGTAATCAAAGCTATACTTACCACAAATTTCAATAATCACTTTTATTTTGAAGGCATGTTTCCCATGTTACTTCAGCATAGATCTGTCTGACCATCCTTCTGACGTCAACCCCCCCACACACATCACACATCACACACATGTCATTGCCAATGATACAGTTGCTGCTAAAGTATATATTCAGCAACATTACAACAGTTTGAGACTCCATTAAAGTGGATGTCATCATCATCATCATCATCACTGTGCTGCAGATTTATATACATAGAAACAAGTTTTTTTGTGCTTCTGTTGTAATTGAACATACACATATTTCTGTGCCGAGATCAAACTTAGCAGCGTTACATGAGGCGTTTCTTCCTGCTGATGATTTAAAGTGTCATTAACAATCACCACAAACACTTTTCCCAAAAATACAGGCCAACCCCGACAAGTCTGTGTAAAATAATCTGGAAGTTGAGTCATGGCAGCTGGACTTTTTAGCCTAACAAGAAGTCCAGTTGCCATGACTCAACTTCCAAATTATTTTACACAGACTTGTCGAACTTCCAGATAACTGCACCTGGATGACTGAGAATCTTCACTGACGTCTGTGTGAAATAATTCAGTACGGACTGTTTTTTATTCTTTTAAACCATCATTTTAATATTGAACTGAAGTTGATAGCAGATGACAGCTTCCAAGCAAATAAAATCACTTTTGTCTTTAGACTAGATTAAATTCAACTTTACTGTTAAAAAAAGGAACAAGTACTTACACACTGAGATGCAGTTTGACATCTAACCAGAAGTGCAGAAGCAGTTATACACAGAAATAAGCATATGTATTTAGAAGTTACTTTAATTACTCATACAGATAGATGATTGTAGACTATTACATAGGTTTTTACATTAAATATATTCCAATCAAGTAAAGAAAGAAAGAAAGACAGGTTTTCATGAAGAAACAACTGTAGGATGTTCTATGTGAGTAATATCGAGTAATATGTTGTTTTGATCTCTGTTGCGTGCTGTTCTTCTCTGTTCTTTTCTCTCTCCTCTTTCCACTCACCCCAACCGGTCGAGGCAGATGGCCGCCCACCCTG
>JAUMHL010000013.1:31955916-31981838 GCA_032362345.1 Sandelia bainsii
GTAGCGCTGACACAGGTCTAGCAGCTGTCCAAACAACAATTTCCCCAAGGGGATCAATAAAGTGTTAAAAAAAAAAAAAAATTTGCTATTACATTATATTCCTGGTGTTTTGTTCTTGCCTGAAATGATGTACTGAGATTTAGAAATTACACTACATTTATCTGGCAGATTGTTTTCACCAAAGCAATGACAAAGTAGTGCAACATGGACAAAAGCTTAATGTCAGGTGAACAGCTCTCAAACAACTGAACGAAGAGGTAGAGCATGTTGTCCACCAGCCACAGGGACAGTGGTTCAATCCCCAACTATCCAATCCACATGTCAAAATACATTGAGCAAGACAAATAACCCAAAGCTGCTTCTGTATGTGTGTCCCTCACTTGTAAGTCTCTTTGGATAAAAGCATCTGATAAAAGGCAATAAAAAGATGGATCACAGTGCTACAGTAAAATGAGGTATTCTAGAGCAGTGGTTCTCAACCTTTCTGAGTCGCGACCCCCAAGATAACATTCGTTGGTGTTGGCGACCCTCCCGTACGCGTCCCGGTAACACCCCCCCCCCGCTGTCAGGTTTTTAGGTGATTAACCTTTAGACACCTCAGGTCTTGAGCCTGAATGTTTGTGCAGCTAACGCTCCATTTTCATCTCTGCAACAGCTGCTAGCAAATATGGTACAGCTGCTGCTAGTTCACTTCAGTGCCGCCAAAACGCACGTTTTTTTCCTTTGTTTATTTTTCCCGCTGTGTGTCAGAACAGAATCTTGTGCGCAGATAATTCAACTCTACAAACTCAGTTGATAAAATAAATTCTGGACAAACATTTAACTAGAAAACAACTAAAACTACTTAAAAATCAATTTCATTAAAATCCAAAATTTATTCTGTAAATGTATATTTTTTCACAATGATCTGGTGACCCCCTGAAATTATCTTGCGACCCCCGTGGGGGTCGGGACCCCCAGGTTGAGAAAGGCTGTTCTAGAGTGCCAGCAAATGGTGTGGATGTGGTATAAAAAGGTGTGTTTCCATTTGGTTTCATAGTCAAAAAAGAAAATATCAAAGAAACACTAAAATGGGTTAACATAATCTCTTTACATGCTCTGCCCACAGTTACACATTGGATTTCAATCAAAGCTTGAACTATTAGCATTACTCCTTCAATCTGTGGGGATGTGGGTATATAAATAGAGTTTAAGCTAAAGGTTAGGTTTTGGGCTGCTAAAACTCAAATATGCTGAAACAAGGCTTGGGATTGGCTAAAGACAGGGCCCCTAGCTGCCATAGTGGCCTATCATTATGGCCCTATTACATTTGGATGTGGGCAAGAGATGGCTCCACTGCTGCACAGCCATCCTGTTGTGTGTGTGTATTTGTGTGTGTTTACACTGACTGAGTAATGAACTCACTTCCCCAGTACAGAGAGAGAACAAAGTAAGAGGGGAGACCTAAGGATGGAGAAAGGCATAGACAGATAAGGTCTGAAAAATATGTAACACAGTGTGTGTGAGAATGTGTGTGTGAGCATGTGCTCTTGCTCTCTCCCTGTGCTAGATGAAATATGAGGTAGATCAGCCCCTGTCAGATTCAGGGTGGGGAAGGTCAGGGATGGGGTCAGCGCAGCGTCAGGGGAGCCTCTCACAGAAATGAGGATTTAGTCCTCTTGCTATGGCTTCCGACACACACACACATACACATACTCAGTCACCTGTGCATTTGCATGATTGTGTATACATGCCTGTAACCACATTTGTGCAGGCTGATTGTGATTACTCTGTGTATATGTCTGTGACAGTACACCATGTGTGTGTTTGGCATTAACATTGAAAACAAGCATTATCCTCTGACTAAAGCTCCTGGTGGGAGTCTGCGAGGCTTACAACAGAATGGGGCTCCCTGATCCAATATGTAAATGAACTCAGAGCTTGAGAGCTACACACTCTTGTATCTCTGAGCTGTTTCTGTGCTACATCAGCTTTGAAAGAGACAGATAAAGAGCTAGAAAAAATAGGGGTAATTTTAAAGATAGTAAAGTGTGTGAGGCCTTTTGAAAGTAGAAAGACATGCAGGGCTTAGAAAGAGTGTGATGGGGGCCAGGCTGAAATAATCCTACTGGCCCAGGTGGGCTTTCATTTGATCCCATCTAGCAGTGGCTTGCTAAAATATAGGGGCAGCTTTGATGTAACAGGAAGATAAGACAACTGTCCCTTGTAGAAATAAAGAGCAGGAGATGGACAGGTGTGGGCTCAACACAGGGAGCCCTCACACAGATCTTTAAATAACCTGAATTGTGGCAAACACACGATAGATGGCTCACCTGTGGCTGAGTCAAGAAACAAAGTACAAAGCCTACTGCAAGGTCATGATCAGTCATTATGTAATATTCAGACTAAAAATCCAAAAACAGCATCACCAAGAGTGAAAATGTCACTGAGTGGTTAAAACTTTTAGTTGGAAATGTCATCAGCATGAAGAAAAAATCCAGCCATTCATTCAGAGTCACGCCATGGTGATGGCAAGTTAGTCAGGATAGTCCAGAAATCCCAGGCCAGATGAGATACATAATCTCTCCAGCATAATTTTGGTCTACCCCAGGGTCTCTAAACCTCTGAAAGGAGGCATCCTGATGAGATACCCAACCAAAGGAGTAGAGGTTGTAATACAAGCTCCTAACCCTATCTATAATGCTGAGCCAGGCCACTATACAAAACTCAGTTTGTGCAATTATATTTGTAATCTCATCCTTTTAGCGAGTGTAGGAACGTATCAATAAAAATCTTCAACAAGCTTTCTTAAGGCAACATTGTCAACGACTGTGCAATATGAATGATGTTGTAATACAGTGCTGTGTGTGTAAGTAAGTGTGACTTTCCAGTGGAATGTGCCCCTTTGTGTGGGGTGAATTATTGTATTTGATGTTTCTTCTGTGTTCTTGTTTATCAATGTGATGGCAGTTAGATGTGCAGCATGTGTAGTCCAAAACAAATTTCCCTACTTGGGACAATAAAGTGTATTGTGTCATATTGTATCAAAAGATTTTCTTCCGGCTCAGCTCCCTCTTCACCACATACAGACAATAGATTTAAACTGGGGCCTCTGTTTACCTTCAATTTCGCAGCCTAGAAGCTCAAGTCGCAAACCCATGCCAGCAGGAGTGGCCCTCTCTGGGAAGATTCTGATGAAACGGGTCAGAAGGGGCTCCACCGTCCTCAACTCAGGTGTGTCGTAGTTGCTGTTTCCTTCAAATATCTGGTTGGGATGGGGAGAGGAGGTGGAAGGAAGTGGAACAGGAAGAGTCAGTGTAAAATGGCATACAGTGCAGTGTTGCAGATAATGTCATTGCTGGGTGACTGATACAGCTCTCTCAACACAGTAACCCTGAGGCAGACTTCTGCTTCTGCCTTCAGAAAACTAGAAGTGGGGTGGAGGGGTGTCATGCACTGGGTAGGTGGAAGAATGATGGAAAAGAACAGAAAATGACCAATTCTCTCTCATTTCCTTAACATCTAAAGCACAGCTTAAGAAACTGTCACAGGGGGCTAGTGGCAGCATGACACACATTTCTGTCAAAGGCAGTTTTCAGCTCCTTCAACTCTGCCTCAGATCCTTTGCAAGAGCAGAAATAAATGAGGGAAAAGAGGGAGATGCTCTGTGTGAAAGAAGCATGCAGTGGATGAGACAGAGGACTGATGGAAATGGATTAATGGATGTGATCACGTGAAAAAGCCTAGTGCGCCTTAGATGCTGGGGATTTCCTAGGTGAGAGGAGAGAGGCAGCTAACTAGGACAGAGGGGAATGGATTCTCCTCACTTTCTTCATAAATCAACCATCAGCCCATCTGGATCAGATTTATGCCTTGTCAGGGACACTTGTAATTGGGGATGGGCTGTTGCTGTTCTCTTGGCACAGTGTGCCTGTATACGAGCATGCGCATGCGTGGTTGTGTATGTGCTTATACAAAACCACACATGCACACGCTTCACTTTTAGCAAAGTCTTGGCTTGTGTCTTCTGTGCATGCAGTGACTCTGGCCGACAAATCTTTTTCACTTCTACATGTTGCACATTCTTTCCTCTTTTGTCCTCAACTTTCCTCCTGTTTCCCCCCCAACTCCCCTTCACCGCAGCTTCTCCTCTAGAGAGGTTTCACCATCCATCGAAAGGGTTGAACAGTGTGTTTTGTACAGAATACAAAGCAGGAAAAGAGATGTGTGGAAGGAGTGTGAGAGACATGAGATGCTTATCCTAATGAGATTCAAAGCACTGCTGAAATTGACTCCCAACCACTGCTGAATCAAACAACTGCCAGGTGCAATACTTTGGTGAAACTTGACTATATGTGTCATAAATGGAATCATTTTTACCTGATGCAGAAGGTAAAAACTGTCTTTTTTTACCTTCAGACAGTTTTTACCACAATTGTCTTTAGGTTTTTTCTAGAAAATAAACCATCACTTCCTTGGAAACAACTTTGCATACAATGAAATTATAATTATTATTATTATAATAGTTTTTTAATCTTATGCTTCTGATTTGGGAGTAAAAGTAAGAAATATCCCAGTGATTTTGGACAACCTTAAGCAGTGTTCTAGGATTATTCAGTCATAAGGCATTATTTATACTAAATTAATATGACCAACAAAAGACAAGCAAATAAAAACTCTCACCTTTGGCTTATTTCCATTGGTGTCCAACACCATCCTCCAGTCAGAGCCATTGTTGCTGTAGCCAAGGCGGAACTTCTTCATGAAGACTTTGTTCTCACGGTGTTTCCCTCCCTGGATAATCAACCCCTTTACAAGCTTCTCCTCTCCAAGATCCACCTGCAGCCATTCGTTAGTGAAGGGCTGTGGCTGGGGCAGCAGGGTCCACCCTGTCCTGCTGGTCAGCAGACGGGCATTCTCTGGTACCCAGCTGCGGTCCGTATGGGAGGACGCAGTGATCTGGCTGTCAGTGATCAAGCCTGATACCATGCCCAGCATGCCTGAGCATGGGTACTCTGAAGAACAAAAGGGAAAAGGTTCTTAGTCTTTTGATACAAACTAATGGAACCTGTAGAGATGCTGGGTGCACTACAAAGACTTGATATTCAACATCATTTACTATTCCACAAGCGAGGTTTGGTGAGTTTGAGGTTCATATGGAGGCAACAGGGATAGTGAAAGTCAAATTGAGGAGGACAATTCCCCAAGCTCTTTGTGATGTTACTGTGATCTTTCCTCTATTCTCTTTCTTTTTCTCCCTCTGTCTGCAGATCTCATGCATACCAATTCCTCTGCCTGAAGCGATTGTCTCTAGGCAGCCAATTAAAACCCTTCTCTCAGTTGGTGCTTCCACCTCCTGCATTCTGGGAACACTTTTTCTTTTCATCTGCCTTATCCACCCCCTCCTCCCACTATAGACTCACATACAGTCTCACAAAAAAACACAGATTTATTTTCAGTTTTCATCTGCAGCAGCAGATAACACAGCAGCTCCACAGCTGTCAACATCTGTGGGACAGTGCCTTTTCACACCTTGTTGTTTCCGCCAAAACTCTTTTCTCCTTTTGTTCTACTTCTCAGATCTTCTCTTACATCTCTGTAGGTCAGCATGCAGAAAATATAATGTGTGATACATATATAACAAATTCATAATCATGAAACGTCTCATAGTCTCATTTTTACCTTACTTGTAGCTTAACTCTCTGCTGCTCTTACCCTTGTACTGCCGTAACAATGCAAATTTCACACTTGTGGGACTAATAAAGGTTTATCTTATCTTATCTTATCTTATAGTAATAGCAGTCAATGACAATTCAACAAAGTTGTGTGGTAATAAAGTTATTGGTAAAGTGTTGATACCACAACAACAAAGGTTGCTCCGTGCTTTAACTGCTACCAGAAGTCTGGTGCTAAAACTTTGTGTTGCTCTTTTTCCCGCTTTGCCCCAAAACTCAATCCCAAGATCGTGAGTAAGCAATAATATATTTACTAACTGCATAAAGCAGTGGGACAAATCCAGGCATTGTTTTATCATCTGTGTGTTCACTGTACTGCTTAGGGACTAATAGTGTTGCTGCATCTGGGAAAAGTGAGTGAGGACTTGGAAAACAAGGTCCCATTCAGACCTGCCATTCCCTCTTTCTGGTTATCTAAACCTCCTATGCAGACCCATGGGAAGAATCTCCAGTTTTGCATTTGGCATCAATGAACAAACCCTGACAGTTTTCTCCTTCGTTCTTTTGTGCATAAGTAAGATCTATCTGAAAATGATCACAGGAGCTAACCTATGACAGAGCAAAGCTAGGGCATTGCACACTGACCATAGTTTAAGTGGAAGGATATGAGAGAAAGGTATGTGTATGTGTTTGTGTGTAGAAAATCATCCCAGTTTAGACATTTGGGTGAACTCCCTGGGTCATCTGGAGCTGTTAATTTATTTCAGCTGCGATCAGTGAAGCTTCTGAGATGGCATGCACGCAATGACACACCCAGAAGAACAAATACATATGTGTGTTTGTGGACTGTAAGTGTGCAGATGCTGATACACGTCGATGCAGGCCACATTTAAGCTTGGTGGAGCATTGGGTGGAGCATCAGTGGTTCATCAAAAACAAGATGTTTATACACCATGGCATATTTAAAAACAACAGGGTGGATCTTTTCAACAAGGTGTAGTCTGTATCAGCAGGGCCACGCGACCATGATGAAGATTCTTGGGTTCAACTCCTTCTCTCCTCTGATGCCAGGTGTTTGAGTTTATCATTAAAGTTTTATTGTAAGGGACTCATAACTCAGCAGTAGAATAGAGAGAATCACTGAGTTTTTACAGCTCTCACTGTTTCTCTCTTTTCCACTGTGTTACCCTGCAGTGGCAGTGCCTTCAGAGCACCCAGGGGTGCTGACGTCATCATGAAGGCCCTGTGGTAACTTCAGTCCTGTGATGTGTTTAAGATCTGTGCAGTGGTCTGGTCGTGTGCCTGAAACACACATCCCAGCTGTAACCCTGCTGCACCCACTGTGGCCTCTGCTATTACATGAGCAGCCACACGTGTGTAATTCATAACTATATAACTCCATACAACAGACCACTTGCACCCTTAACAAATGAGCACATTATGCCCATTATGCTATTATGCACATTCTAGCTTTAACCCAAGGATTAATCCTGAACTAAAAGCACAAAAATGTGACTTTTTGTTTTTTTTGTCATCATAAGATATAATCTTCATTCAAGTACAAGAGGTGAGTTCTAACTTACACTCAATACACATGCTCATAAATCTATGGAGCTACAGACAGATGTGATTAAACCATATGAAAGTGAGCCACACACATACACATGCCACTCATTATAATAACCAACAAAAAAGGCCAAAATGAGAAGAGCTTTGGCAAAATCAAAGCTCTGTGAGGAAAAGACAGACTGAGGCTAAAGATGATGGTGAGACCTCTCAGCAGGAGAGAAGGGGCCAAATAGAGCCCACCCAGCTCCAGCCTACCAGCTGTTGGTTTCATTTATATTGAATGAGATACATCTAAACATGGGGTAGCGTAAATATGTAATTCTCCATCATGCTCTGCTCTGTTATTCCTTCAGCCTTTGAGGAGGGCTTTCACAGAAATAGAGCTTCATCTCACACCTGACAGAACTAAGGTGTTTGTGCAACTGGGGCCAGGATGGGGAATACCAACTGTTTCAACAAGAGGAGATCCAAATGCTGAGGCATGCGCAAATCATAAATAAACTCAGTGGCATCATTCAATTATTGCATTTAAAATGGTTCAGTATTTCAGAAAATAATCAGTACCACATAGTGTACATAGAGTTGTGTGTTTTCAGTGTGAGCAAAGATAGAACTGATGTATATGTGTGTGTGTGTTTGTGTGTGTATGCATGCAGATCAGCAGGAATCTCACCTACCTGATATCTTACATCCGTACACCTCAAAGCGCAGTGCAATTCCTGTTTCCCAGGTAACAGGACGAATCCGGACGAAACGCGTCAGCGTGGGTTTGGGCAGCATCGACTTGGCAATGTCAGCTGGGTTGGTGTTGCCTTGGAAAATCTATAATAGAGGAAAAGGGAAGTTGTTAGTTGAGGTCCAGGTTGGAAATTTTTGTGAGACCTTGGCTGCATTAAGTCGAAACACAGCGAGCCATGCAGGGAAAGATTTCATTTACAGCAATGGGATTAACAACTGCAGCTGAGTGATCAGCGACAAGAAGAAGAAATGAGAATGTAAATGACACACTCAATGATACAATTTTTAGTGTAACTTTTCTGTATAATAGTGAGAAATAGTTTCTTTGTCTCTCCTGAAAGTTCCCTCACACTTTCTCTTGTACCACATGTAGCAGCACAAACATACCAAGGCCTGTGGCTGTGAAACCTGAGGCAATATCTGTAACACTGACAAGACCAGATTCACTCAAGATGCCCTTTCGGTGTACTCTAGTTTCAGATATGGTGGAAGTTTTACTGCAGTGTCCTGTTTAAAGGTCAGAGTTAACACTGTTCTCCCAGGGTCAGCTGACAGTTTACAAGCACCATATGAAGTGGGTGGCCACCCAGCAAAATGTCCCGCTCCCTGCAGTCCATCACAATTCATTCTGAGTAACTGAATCACACTTGTGACCTTGTGACCCCAAACCCCTCACCCCCACCAACAGTAATTTATCTTTTGGATGGACAAAGAAAATAGCAGTTCAGCTAATCTAGGATGACCCAAAACACCAAGAGGCCGGTCCCATTAGTCTATATAGTCAAACTACCCCTCTGTAACCCAGTCCCTAAGCAATGCATGTAAACCATGTCACTTAGGGACCATCCTTTCTTAAATGTCATGCCAAAGTCTCCTCTGCACTAACTGTAAAGTGGCTTTTTCAGGGCTGCACTAAGACACCAAACTGCAGGCTCAGCATGTAGCAAATGGTGCCTCTCTGTACAAAAGCACTTTAGAGTCCGGAAAAACACAGGCCGGCACCTTTATGCTGCCACTTTACAGAAGTAACTATGTACTTTGAAAGGACCATAAATGAATCAGGCCCAGGGGCATGTGTGCACAGAAACACAAACATGCTAGTTTGGAAGCTCTGTTGCTGTTGAGAACTTTTTTGCTTCACATGCGGACTCTTTCACTTAAAGATGCCTTCTAGTATTTAAATGTCACACATTGTGAGTGTCAGACACACACATGCCTCGCTGACCCTCTAGACACTCACAGTGGAATGTGTGTTTGCCTCCAGATGGACCAAACATGGTCTCTTTGACAAGCTGATCAGCAGTCCATCGTTACAGCCTGTCATGCTCCGGTCAAGCATGCCATCTCTTCCTTCTTTTCACTTCTTGTCCTTCCTGGACTCAGCTCTGCCAGTTGCTCAAACATGACAGCCTCACCTGTTTACTTCTATACCTGTCCGCTTTCATTTTGGCTTATCAAGTCTTTTGCCATCCATGCCACTTTTAAAACAAATTGTTGGGTGCCTGTCATAAACGGATTCCAAATATAATGTTCCATGTAGCACTGCAGTGCATAAGTATTAGCACTGAAGTCCTGATGGTGCGGTAAATACCATCCACTTACATAGATGATGGGCATATTACTGTACCAACAAAGTGTACAATTGCACAGTGGAAGAAAGTACATATAGCAGGGTATTCCCCGTTTTGTTGAGTTCGGTAGTAATTAGGAACAGACCACAATTCAAGTCTGCTCTCTGCTTTTTTGAGATGGGATATTCCAAATGCAGTACATGTGTAGGGATGGTAAATATGACACAGTTATTGGTTAGGCAGACACAAAAGTAAACTTTTTTCATTACCTAGTCTGCTGTTTTAGCGATAGGCTGCCACACTGTTACGCCATAAAAGTGATGAGAACCTCACAGAACTAAATGTAACTTTTTCACTGTAGGTTAGCCTCGTAAATTATATCACACCTAAGTTGGAAGCTAGAATCTCCTACCTTTTGTTTGGAGCCTTCCTTCAAAGTGATCCAGTCCTCTCCATTAGAGCTGACGTCCACTTTGTAGGACTTGACAAAGTAAATTTTCTGAGTTTCTTGGGAGATGGCACCTTGGGTCCCGATGGCTGAGACAAACCGCAAGAAACCAAGATCCACCTGTGGAGGGCAAAGAAAATATATCATATTATGTATTGTGAGAACATGTAAGGTATCACAGTAGCTAAAGAGCAGGATGCAGATACAATTGAAATGCTATATAATAAATAAAATACAATATTTTATTATTTAGAAAAGGTGAATGCACAGTCTGTATCAATAACTACAGTGACACATCGGAGATTTAAATACAACCCCACTATTAGAATCACGTCTAGCTATAGTTAATCAGCTGCTCCCTGGAATTTAATAAACAGCAATGAAATGAAAATTCACATTAATGAAAGAGACACAGGATGAAAACTTAATTTCCTGAGATAGGAGACAAGCGCTTATTGGAATTAAGTAAATGTTGAATAGAATGGGGTCTGCAATCACGTTATCAAAATTGGCCAGGAGGAAAGAGAGATACAGATTAAATATCAAATATTGTGTTTTTAAAATATGCAGACTTTTATAAAGTAATTATGAACTGTGGTACATTACTGGAGGGCTATTATATATTCACAAGGAGACAGCCAGAGGCAGTGGGGTCAGAAAAGCACATGCCACAGTGTCTGAGTGTGTATGTGTATTCTGCAGTTAGATGCATATAGTACTGTGTATATTTTTATGTGTGTGTTGTTTCTAGAGCTGATTTCTAGGCAGAGGGACTCACTGTCATATGCTAAAGCAATCATCATGATTACTAACAATATTTGTAGTAAGAAGTCACACAAGTGCATCAACAGCAAGAATAAATCAGCACCCTCTGATCTCTGTGGAAGGTATTAACACTATTGTACCATCCCTTCATCCATAAATGAAGAAACAGTGTAGGGTGAAAGCAAAAAGTTTTCAAAAAATGCTAATCCCTTGTTGTATGAAGGAGCATGCTTAATTTTAACACCCTCTCTGAATAGCTAAGCTGATGCTAATGAGCACTAATGATATTGCGTGCAGAGCACGCTAAAACACAGCAGTGATGCAGGAAGCAGGGGCGTTGGTAGATCAGGTTTCAATGATCATGATGGGAGATGAGGCCTTTGATGTTGATGTGAAATAGGCTCAAGGTCTGAGGGATGGCAACCAAAGTCCTGAAAAGATTACTTCATCAACTCAGAGCAGATCATCCATATTTACATGTGCAATAGTGTGTAAGAAAGAGTAACAGCAGTGAAATCCCTCATGTACGAGGGAGCAGAGAGACACAGTAGCATGCACATTTCAGAAAATCAAATCCAGCATAATCTGCCTCAAAAAATCTTAACAGAGCTGCAAAATATTAAACAAAGAGCTGAAACATCTGTATACCACAGAATGTCATTCCTTATCTTCGAAAGAGACATTAACAGATAGGGAGCAATAAATCTGGTTGCTTCTCTCACTCTCTTTTGGCTACTCAAAGGGTTGGATGGATGGAGACTAACAAAAGAGACCACATACTGACAGAATACTTTTGTTTCAGTCTAGAGGCTCATGGGGCTTTTATATTAAGTCCCAGATTTTGTTTGGGTCCACAAATAGAGACAAAATCAAATCCTGCCAGCTTCAGACAGTTTCCATTTAATAACGCAGGAGCTGAATCTCTCTCTGCTTGGTAAATGGCCATATGTGGCAGCAGTGGATAGGAAAAGCATAGCAACTGGCAGCAAGACAATCAGATGGCCAGTCAGAGCCAATGGAAACCAATGGCTTACTTAATAGGCTTACCTAAAAAAGGTCTAATAGGAAGACTTGGCCTTGGAATGTTTTCTGTGAAAGGACCTCATTAGGTGTAATGGAGAAGAAGAGCTTCTGGGGATGTAAAAGAGTGGCAGAGCTAATTGGGAACACTCATGAGTGCTTACATTCAAACAATCTCAGGGCATGAGTGTGCTGAAATGTGGCTGATTTGAAGATGGTTTGACTGAAATATGATTAATACTCTGGTTCAAAAGAGAAGTTTTGAATATTTAGAATTGAACTGTAGTACTTTTTTGAGTTCTCTGCCATCACATCACACATGTTAAGTTTTAAAACTTATAGGCAGTCCAAAGGTGTCATCAAGTGCAGAAATGATGGCAGGAGGGATGAAGAGAGCAAAAGATGAAGAGCTATAGTAAGGGGAAAGAAGAAAAGAGTGAATAAGAGAAGGTTGGTTGGGAAAACAAGCTGCCAACAGTGATGCCCTGAATGATGTAAAGGACAGAGGCATGGGGTGTACACAGACAAGATCAATTTCACAGACACAGGCTGATGACAGGGCCTGGGTAATGAGCAAAGCATGATTTATTAATGGCTGCTTGTTAGATGTAAGAGAATGAGACACAGGCTAGGCTCACAGACAGAGGTTACATGGGTCATGGAAAAAAGACGGACTGCCAGGACACTTCAATGTAAAGCACAGTCCGTCTCACACCACAGAGACCACATTGAAAACAAACAGGCCAAGATAATGATTACTAGTGAGACTTCTTTTAGCCCAGCACCAAAGGAAACACAAGATGACCTATATACATAAACCTAGAACCAACATTTAGAAACTACATGCAGTGCACAGTGGATCTTGGGTAAACACATCACTCTCTGATGACACAGTATTTGTCATTGAAACTTAAAAGGCTTAATAAGTGATGTAACCACTGGATGGCAAGGTGTGATTAATGACTAATCCAGCATCTCTAGGTAGGTGCTGTATCAGTAGGCTTTGCCGATCTAACAGAATGAAGCTTGCAACTGTTCTATATTTACTGTAGTGTTATTTTTCTGTTAAAGTGTCTGGACTCAAGCCTGCCTATAGACAAATAACACGATAGATTCTGGGCATGCTGGTTCATAGTAACTCATATCTGAGCCATAAACATGCCATGCAGGGTAAGAAATCACCCAGACCTCTCTTTCCATAAAGCAGTGGCAGGCTGATAGTTAATCTATCCTTGTCTCGCTGGGGTTTCAGCTCTAGCAAAAATCAAAATACTGTATGTTTGAATATCTGTTAATGTGTTATGGATCTTCTCTAACTTCTTGTTAGTAGGCAAACTGATGACTCAAAGCCACAGACTAATGAAACCAGAGAATGAATTAATTGTGCTTGGGATTGTGACATCAGCCAGTCCAGGTCTGGTTTGCATGCTATTATGTCAAAATATTGGCATTCACATCAAGTATTTCAATAAGGCATACAGATGTATATGTGTAACTATGGACATAAATGGTGAGGAATGACAGACAGTGTTCGTACAAGTCTGAGGAGAAAATTTTCCAATTATGCCTCAACAGCAGTGGCAGTTGTGGGTGTGGGAGACCTGTTACTCTGTTAGTCAGTGTATTGTCTCTGTGCTGTATGAGTCAGCAAGGCCACATGAAATGTATTTGAGACTAAAGTCTACTCGTTCTTGTGTGTGCGCAGTGACAAATGCAGCTTATAATGCCAGTGAGGGGGGTGGGCTGATACAAAGCTCTATCTCTCGATGCTTGATTGGCTTTTAATTTAGTTGCCAAGAAGTTGTATGCAACAACTGTATTCTGTTAGAAGTTTAACTAATACCTTCTTTTAAATCTAATTCTTTGCTTCCCCAACAGAAGGGGGGATAGCTTCTCATTTGTATGTGTGTGTGTGGGCTGCTGACTGAATAACCAAGGCCTCTGGGGAATAAGTTTATTCATTTTCCCTACTATCCAGAGGGTGAGAAAGGAGGGAGCAGTCCTCTGTGCGCTAAAGTTAAAGAGCAGCTGGTGGACATAGACAGAGGCCCCCGTCCAGGAAACAACCTCTGGAAATGCTTTATGGATCTCAAAGGATGATATAGTCAGAAGAAAGACAGCCTGGAATCTTTGTATGAACTAACATAATTAAAATTGATTATAATCACTAAAAAGTTAAATATTTACAAATCCTGTTCATTCATATGTTCTCAGCCAAAATCTCAAGAAGAATGAAGCCAATACATTTGAAAATGAAATGTCTGGCTAATTAAACTACAATGAAATGTCCATATTTAAGAACCAAATGCCCTACATTAATCAGATCCCATTCTGTATTTTTTATTTTGGATGTAAGAATTAATTTTTGATGACAGATTCAGGCCTCCTGGGCAAGAGTCTTGCAGAGATGTGTAGAGCGATCGTCTGCCACTTTTCACAAATGATTCTTTTCAGCTGCTCTTTGCTGGAGGGGTTTTACTGCTTAAGTTGTAAAATGTTCCAAATGCGTTTTAGTAGATTCAAGTCAATGGACTTACTTAGACATGGTTTAGTTTTGACTTTCTGCTTCTTTAAAAACTTGTGTGATGTATGTTTAGCATCACTGGCATGTTGATGCCTCTCCTGCAAAGCTTCTTGAAACTGTCACCTTTCAATCAGTATTTGGGTTTACAAACTTGCATTGCAGGTCCACGCCAAACATACTGCACCCCATCTGATCCAAATTAGATTTTGGTTTCATTTGACCAAAGAATGTGCTGCCAGTATTCATCAGGCTACTTTTCATTTTCTTTGGCAAAATGTACACATAGCTACTGTACCAGGTAGTTAAAGGGAAGTGTTTCTATTACCAGATGCATTTTTACCTGCTTCTGTCAATAACTTTATTATTACCAACTACTGCACTTTGGTGTTGTTAACAGACAAATTTCAGAACAGTTCCATCACCTGAACAAGAAATAAATTCTCCTTTCATGAAAATTGTATTACTCAAATGCAGCAGGACCTATGAGCTCCAGTCACACCCTTCCATTTATCATCATGCTCACCTGACAGAATTACAGTTTATTTTTAGCCCCCGACACCTCTTTGGTGGGATTAAATTATGCATGTCTTCCCATGCACTGATCATCTGTTTTACTGTCAAAGAGGGACATATAGGTCAGACGACAGCTTCAATAAAATAAAAGGTTGCCTGGTTTGTTGTGTGTGAAATGGCTCAGGTAGGTACTGTTGCGTGATTAAAGATTTCCCAGCTGTTAGAGGGAAGATTTTTAACAGTCTGGTTTCCTTGTGAATCACCTCAAAAACTCAAACTCTAGGGTAAATTCCAGTCGTGCCACACACACATTACTAATGCTATGAGTAATGATAATAAAACCAAGCAACAGTGATCAGGGCAGGAAAGAGGCCAACCTGAAGTCATGTCTGTAAGCTGCCTGATGATCATTTCCCAGGATATACAGCTGACGATGACCATTAAGTGATGATCACTGACTATAGGGCTTTTAGGCATTGCTAGAATAAAACTGACACTGATCATGGTTGAGTTGACTTTTTGTCTCAGGGTACTTATGCAGCACTGTTTCTTTTCATTACATCATGCTATCCCTGATGTTTCTATTTCTAATCCTGCTTATGGGCCACTCCACTCAAGTGTGTGTTCTCTATCCTCTCACTGATTCTCCATCGAGAGTGGGGCCTGGGAGCATCAAGTCACAAAAAGCATCCATTGTTTCCATTTGTTCGGCATGATGATGATCTCACTGGCAGCCGTGTGCCAGACTCCACTCCTCTGCTCTCCCTAGACTTCATCAACTGAAATGCTGCTGTTAATTACCAGTCCATATTCTAATTACTCACTCCTCGTCGCAGTGGTAAGCCCTGGAATGATGACAGAAGTGAAGAGAGGGACAATGGAAATCAAGGGGGCATTTCTGCAACTCATTGGCCTGGAATAATTGAAAGCACATTTGGATGAGAAGGAAAACAGGATATGTCAGAACACGCTGGTTTAGCATTTGACATTAGCCTCTGACTTGGGCCTGTAAAGATAAACACTATGCCAGAGTGGTGTTTTCATTGAGGAAGTGTGCAATTAGTGGTCATTTGGTTGGTCAGGCAATGGAAATCAACCTGTTATCTTTGTTAAGTGGTCCATGTTTCACAGCTTTACATGAGCCCTGTGATTAAATATGGTCAAGGTGGGTCATGCCCCTCAACACGTGACAAATTCCTTTGTAAACAGTTGGCTTTACCTTGAGGTTAGTATCACATGCGCGGGATAATGGAGAATTATGTGTGAAGAATCACAGATAAGCTTGATATGTATCTTCAGTGCTTTCATCTATTAGAGGGGCAAGATTAAAGCATCCCTCATATAACAAGAGAAAAAGGACTCACTATCTCATCTCATGATTAAACAATTTAGGTTATCAGACACTTACAGAGGCTGATAAATACATAAACACTAATGAAATAATAAGGGATAATGCATCCTGGCAAGGAGATTGAAGACAATGGCAGGTGTTACTGCAGCTAAGATAGATATGGAGTTCACAATACACTCAAATTCAGAACGTTAAAAAACCTTAGTACTAGTGTATAGCATAAAATGCATTGTACTGTATGTTTAATAAAGAGGGTTTTGGTTATTAGGTCCTGTTTTCAGGCCACGATGTGTCAATCTGAAACCATATAGCTTCCCCTCAGGTATAAATGTGTTATGCATCCCCAGTCTTTCCTTGGCAACATTATATACAGTTCAGGTTTTCCTTGTGGAACCAGCCTGAGTTCATAAAGCAAGGATCAAGCCATAAGCTGGGTAGTCTATGGGTGTACCCTCATTTATTTCTGCGGCAGCCTGCTGCAGAGACCCTTGCTGTTCATCCTCTTAAGCTTCAAAGAGAGCCACAGCTCACATTGCCAGATGATATTCACAAATCTCCCTCTACCTTGATGCAGATCGGGAATGAGAAGAAAAGACAAGGGGTGAAAAGGAATAGATCTGAAAGGAACAAGGAAAAAATGAAATGAAGGCCTGTTTGGAAGGATTATTTCTTCTTTCTTTATTCCCTCCTCAAGCCACAAACCCCCTCAAAGGACATCAGTCCATCTCTGTGTACACCAAAGGACTGATTAATGCCCTGGCTAACCCTGCACTCAATGCTGAACCACACCACACCAATCTAATTAGCCAGCAAAGACTGCGCAGACTGTAGCATCTTGCCCTCCTCTTCTCCATGCATCAGAATCAGGCAGCATTAAAATGCATCACAAATCTGGATTATGTTCGGCAAAAAAGAAGAAAAGCAGAGCAAAGGAAAATGCCCAGGAATCAAACGGCCATCTGTTGTGAATAATAAAACTGTCTGCCCTCAACTGCAGTGATAATGAAATAAATAATGAATTGATTACTATGCCTCGGACAGTACACTGAGATGATTTGTACGTGAAGCGAGGGGACTGGAGTTTGTAGCAGTACTATGGACAGGATTAATGCAAGAGGAATGAAGAACTGTATCTTTTAATACCACTTGTGATAATTGGGCTTCAGCTCAAAGTGCTCTGCACAAGTGCATCACACTCCTTAGAAAACATGAATTATATGGTGACCACAGACTTGGTTCTTTCACTGTGTTTGAAATCGGAAATGATTAGAGCCCCACTGAGTGTTTTGATCTGATTAGTACGGGGAAATCAACAAGCTTGTTAGAGCACATCCCCTCTAAAATTCAGCTTTTACTGCCAAATCAAATTCTCAACATGATCAATACTACAACAGGGAGCCTTTAGTGACAACAATTCATAGTGATTACTTGCTGAGTGACTTCCACTGACAAAAGGTAGAGAAGCTTTAACACACATATTTGACTATGAACAATAGACTTTTCTCTCAAAGAGACAAACACTTTAATGTAGCAGAATGTCCAACTGCTTGAGGAAGTGGTAAGGAAAGCCATGTTTTATTCTGATCCACTCAGACACATGCTGGCTTCCTCTGAAGGATGATATGAACCCTGCTAGACTGTCCTACTCACCACCAAAGTCAAGAAAAATAGACATGAACCCACACAGCATGACAGAATGCACGCGAACCGGCAGACATACACTCTCACACACTGATTAAATTAGTCTGAAGGACCAACGGGGGGCCCCCAGGACAATATTTTCATTGCAATAATAAAGGAAAAGCTTGCTTATGGCCCTCCCCAAGCAAATATTTGGCTTTAGGTCAGCTCTATTATTCCTCCCCTGAGGAATATGCTGTGGCCAAAATTTTCAGCACTGAAGCAAAGCTTGTAGAAAAACAGTCTGGGCATATACAAGGCCTGGAGGCTTTCGGTTAATAAATCAAACACGCTCCAAATCCATCTAGGTAGTGCAGTGGCAGTTGTGTCACTTGGGGGTTTGTGCTGTAAGTGGACTTAGGATATGTGACTTATCCCCATTTGAAGATGGAAGAAGTAAATCCTTAATCTTTTCACATAGAGTTTCCCTGGTGGGTGATGATCACTTTGTGGAGATAAGCTGACAGACAGAAAAATATGAGCCTATTTGTGTGCTTGACAGTGTGTGTTTGTGGCTTGGCAGGATGCTTGGACTAACTCCCAGCATTCCTGCAGATGGACTCTGTTGTTAAGGAAAGGAAAAGTTAGTCAGGTAGGACAGGAAGACAGAGGGAGAGAGAAACACAAACAAAACATACTACAGGAAGCTGCCATGCAGTATGTCTGTGAAATAGGAAGTAATGTAGTACCTGTATCCATTCTTTGTTTGAATCCTCTGCTGGTGTCCATGCATTTTCATAGTAGTTGAGTCTAGAGCGTTCTGGGGACCAGCTGGGGTTGTACTGTGATGAAGCCATGATTTGATCTGATGTTATCTCTCCTGATTCCATGCCCAATGGGTCACTGCAGTCAAAGTCTGAAATAAAAATCAGAAGTTAGAATAAAGGTATGAAAAAAAGAGAGAGTAACAGATTTAGTTTGAATTTAGTTGAATTCTGAGCCCCAGAATGTACACAGCATGTGCTTTCAGTGTTCCCTGGAATCAGGGCTTGTCTCTAGGGAGGAGGACATAACACAACAGGCACTCAGCTAGTGATGTCTGAAACAGAACAGCATATCAGAACGCAACGGTAAATGCGTTCTCCTTCTCTCTCCCTAGTTTTTAATGGAAGCAGGATGGAAGTATTCCGCATTAAGATGTAAAATGTCTTCATAAAACATTCAGTGTGTGCTAAGTTTACACCAGTATTTGACATTAAAGTGACTGTCACTCCAGTTATTTCATCCAGTGGCTGTTTCCCTTACTTCCCTGTAGACAATTTATCTGTTTTTGCCCATGAAGACTATTTTCCCCAACTCAGTCTCTTGAGGGAGTATGTGTGTTCAGTATTTGTATTTGGGGCCATATATTACACTCAATGGACCAGCCACCCATGGTAGGAGGTGGTTTCCTTTGTTTGTGTTGACATGGGACAGCCATTTTGAGGCTCCATGGCTAACGTCTGAGCTGGGTCAGATTGGGGTCAGCTTCTCTATTCCCTGGAGGTCAGACATGGTGACACCGCTGTGGATGGAGACGCAGCAACGGTTGGAACAAATGATATGACCTTCTGATCTGGACAATAGTCAAATAATGACACCACAACACAGTGGTATATTGGTAGGGTAGGTATACTTTTCCACATTATTCTGTATTTTCTTATATTCTGTAAAGTCTTAAACCTTACAATGTAAAGTGCCTCGAGATGACTTTTGTTGTGATTTGGCGCTATATAAATATATAAATAAAACTGAAAATTGAATACTTTCACACATAGATAATTAATTTCATTATTGCTGATTTAGATGGATTTCTGGTGGCGAATTTGCTCATAAGACATCTTGACATTTCAAACTGTCAACCTGCTTCTTAATTGCAAGGCTAACACTGCTTTAAAAATATTATCCTTTACCCAAAAATGCTGGATTGTGCTTTAGTATGTGGTGCACCCTAACTCAGCACTGGACGACGAGAAGAGTGGAAGTGCTGTGTGGCTGCTGCTGGTAACACAGATGGTCTCCCCATCTGCCACACTGCTCCCACACCTCAGTCAGTGGGTCAGCATGTGTGTTTGGACTTTACAGTGTTAGTGCATTGTTGCATATGTGCGTATATACACACACATGAGATTATCAGTGTTTGTGTCATGCTGTGAAAACAGTCTCACACCTTGAATTCTTTAAGGAGTCTGTTCTAGAAGGCTGCTAAGGACAATATCTAATCGTGTGGGCTACCGACCAAAGTGTGGTTGATAGCTGAGAAGATAGTGAGGTTGGATGGACGTTTGAGCAAGAGGGAATAAAGGCAAAAGAAGAGCTGTAAGAAAAAATTCCTACATCAGTTTATCACTTATCATCATTATTCTGTATATATTTATATAATGTGTAAGGTCTTAAACCTTACATTGTAAAGTGCCTTGTGTTGTGATTTGGCGCTATATAAATAAAGTTGAATTGAATTGAATTGAATCAGTAGCTTCCAGCTTGACTTGCCTTGTAGAGGCAAAAAAGAATATGAATGATTGAAACGGTGCAAGTCAAGTCTGGAAGAGTATTGCATTTTTTGTTTTGTTTTGAATACCTCTGCCAGTGACGCAAGACAAAGCACAAAGCAACTCAAGTTGATGAAAGTATTTACTGATCCCGTCCCATAATGCTGAATGTGTAAAATTGATTTGTGTGATTTGTGATCCCAGGAGTGTTATTAAACGTACTCATGTAACTTGGAAGGAAATGACATCAGCAGTCATCGCTGTGCTCATTACTGTGAGACAAGGTTGTTTTGTTTGTTGTGTGTGTGTATGCTCACCATCTTTCTTCCCTTTGGGCAAGACAATCCCCTTTTTGGAGATGATTAGTAAATTTGTTGAAAGTCATCCATCTTTATTAGCTAGTCATAGACTGACTGACTATGTTTGTGTGTGTGTATCTGGAGAGGCCTAGCCTCTGGACAAATTTATGACTCCTACCCAGGTCTTCCTTGATGAAATGTTTAGTTTGAGCTTTTTGCAAAACGGGGTCAGGGGGTCGAGTGCCGTAACGATGCTGCATGTAAAATCCTGGGGCTGTGTGTCAGGGTGGTTATTGTTGGGGAGGCAGCCTTTTGGGGCCAGTCTGGACTCAGTGTGTAAACGTAGGTCTTGTGGACTTGTACCCAGTAACACAAGTCCCTAATGAAGAGGAAAAACATATCTTAAGCTATGTTAGATTATGTTAGATGAGTGGGGATTTATGCTAATAGACCAATGTATAACTTCTGTTGCAGACACTAGCTTCTTACCTTCTTCTGAACAAATCCCTCAAGTTTGTGATATTACCTTGATTTTCCATCGTTATTGTACAGTTTTAGCCTGTCATTGGCTACCTCTGCTTCTGTCTCCCTGGCATCCCCACCTGTCTGATTTGTATTGTTTTATATGCAAGCTCACCCTCTGGAACGGTCCTTTCAATGACAGTGAAGTTGGCAGAAAAGCCTTCCTTAGCAATGGCGCTGTCAGTGTTGATTGTCAGTGCCAGGATGCCTGTGTAGGAGATGATCCTGCCTGGAGTGTTCTGCCCACAGTACCTCCCAATGTATGGACCAACTGGACATAGGAGAAAAAAGCACAAACCGTACTTCAGTTACAATTGGGTTAGGTCAGTATTTGTTTGTTTGCCACAACCATGTCACACATGGATTTAACTACCAACTCCTCCCTGTGGAGGCGTGAAAACTAGTGTGTCAGTGTGGTATGGCACTGGCTGCATTTTCTTACTTGACCCTGTAATGATGTGTGAGAAAAGACTCCCAGCATTCCATGCCTGCTTGCCCACTGAACCCAAAAATAGATAAGCGAAAGAGGGACCTTTGGTGTGGACAGGTCATAGTCTCTGTCTGTTTGCTGGCTGTAAAACCCTCAGACATCCCGTTTTTCTCTACCAGCCTTATTTTTATTATGTTCTGCAGACTTGAGGCAGACACAGTCATGGCTGAGTAAGTTTTGTGAAGGAGACCCAACAAGTAAAGACTCGGCAGAGATACGAGGGAGGGTCTCAGGACAGACAGCAATAAACGCACAAGAGAGACACATTCCACTCAACAGAGTACAATGGGAAAGCAGGAGGGATGGAAGCTGGGTGTGGAGGTGTAGAGATCACCATGATTTTGAGGGAAGACTCAGGAGGAATGAAAGGTGGGGAAACATGGCAAAAGAGTGACGGGGGGATGAGAAGGGGGAGGTAGAGCAAGAGAGCACAATGACCTTGCCTTATGTCTCTGATGTGTGCTACGATCCATTCACATTTGTGTGTGCAGGGACCTGCATCTCCCTGCGGCCTCCTGTCATCCAAAACATGCCTCTTCTAGCTCTGCTCAGATTAATCTTTATAGCCAAGGTGAGCGTGTGCTTTTAAATCCACTAAGACTTGGACTGAACAAAAAAAGCTCCCTGGATTATTTACATGACTACCCAGCAATATGAACTTTCAAAGAACCTCGCTATGAACCCTGTGCCCTGTCTTTCTCTCCATTCCTTCAGGAAGAGGTTAGACATCCCCAGTGTTTCATGGAGACCTGCATTTGCCTGGACATCTTCCACCGCTGTACAGGCAGTGGCTACAGTAGCATGCCTCCAGCCTTCTGTGCTAACCTACTATTGATCCAGTAGTCACTGCTGGAATCGCTTATAAAAAACCAACACACTATTTTCTTCCCGTGGCTTACTTTTCCTACCACCTAACCCTGTCAAACAACACTTGAAGGGTGTGATGCCACATCAGGCCAAAGTGATGAAGTGTCCAGTTTCTGCCCTGAATAGTGTCAAAGAGAACTGCAAAATCTCTCTGAATTTGAATGTGACAAAAGTAGCACAGGAAATCTTCACCCCAGCATCCTTTTTTGTAAAAATATTTATTAAAAGGTGATAATAATGTGACATATTGTCAGCTCCTCACACCTCTGTGGGTGTCTTTAATCAACACAAATGTTGAAAATTAAAAAAGACGTCCCACCTGGAGGGAAGAATATACAAATTAAATATAAAAAATACTCTGTGGAATCACAGTTCTAATGCAGATAGTTCATGTTTACACAAATGTGAGCCCAGAGAATATTGAAGTTTAAGTAAATTCACTTGAAAAGGTACTGTTTAACCTTATCACTTGAAAGTCAGAGCAGACAGTGCTGTGCAGCAGGTTGAACGTCACTAAAGATAAAATTCTTTGAATTTTCAGCCACTGATGGGTGAGAAAAGCTTTCATCTTGGCTGTACCTAGTATTGGAAGAGCCAGGAAAAAAACTTCAAGAGGTGAGTTCACTAGCTGAGTTCAAAGCCTCAGTTTGAGTTATGGAAGTGTTGCTTTGAACACTGATCATCCAGTCTTTCACTGTCTCTCACCTGCTGATTTTATAGATGGATTTTTGAATGCGATATTAAGGCAAAATTTTATTATAGTTACCAGGAGATGTTGGCTCTTAAACATGTTTCTCTATCTAGAGGGAAACACAAACTTCCAATGGAACTTCTTTTTGAGATAGATCCTGCAAGATTGAATATTCTGTATATACTTATATTCTGTAAGGTCTTAAACCTTACAATGTAAATTGCATCGAGATGACTTTTGTTGTGATTTGGCGCTATGTAAATACAACTGAATTGAATTGAACTAAATTGAATTGATTTGCATTCTCTGTGCATCATGGTGAAAAGATGCAGAAGCTTAAATATCATCAGCCTACATTACCCTTGAACTCCAAGATGTACTCACAATCTGTGATAGGAAAAGGAAGGGCACATTGTGCTCATAACACACAGTTTTGCAGCGAGTGATGAAGAAGCATTATGCTCATGACAACAGACTCTGGGATCTCTGTCAAGTCTTGTTAAAGCAGTTAGCCCTGTGGCCCAGTTAATGCCAGCATATTGTGTGAAGCTGTTCATTTCCTCTGGAAAAGTGTTGAGAGGTGAAGTTGAAACCCACCACTTCCCCCACCCACCATGTTTCCCCACTAGAACAACACATTTCTGAGCAGATTTTGATATTTTCTATGCTAGCATTGAAACAATACTTTTCTGTGTCCAAATTTAGAGGGATTACATTCACCTACATCCACCTTAAATAACCCCATAAGTGAGGCTGTAGCAGTAAAAGCCCGAGGTTATTGAATTAGCAAGGGATGGATTTGGTTGCTTTTTTTGTTCTTTGAATTACAGGTAAATCTGAGAACAGTCATGACTCGCACAGCTTGCTCACCTCCTGGGAAGCCATCCCAAATTTCCAGTCTGTCATAGCGGCAGAATACACCAGCAGGAGGTGTTGGGTCAGGTTCCAGCTCAAAGCTCTCAAACTCCAAAACAATCTCAGACATCTTCGGGGCGAAGATCATGAAAGTGCAGTCCAGGTTGTTGGGGTACTTCTCTGGGAAACCAGGCGACTTTATGACACCACTGTTGGAGGTGAAGTTCCTGGAGCATTCAGGACCTGCAGGCAGGATAAAGGAAAGAAATGAGACAGGAAGTGAGAACACAGGAAGACAAATCAGGGACAAATGAAGGAGTGAGCATGTTTCCTTCAGGTGATTGTTCTTTAAGTGATCTTTGAGCTTTTATATGTCCCATGGAAGAAAGACCACCTTAGTGCTTTTTTCTATTTGCTAGAGGCTACATCTGGGTCTCAAATTCTTTCAGTGTGGTTTTGTGCGTTTTTTCCTTTTAATTTCAACAAACAGCACAGTCCTTTGTCACTGTGTAACTTCTGGAACATCTGGGTTGTTAGTCTAAACATTAGCGAAAGAATTCAGGAAAGGTGAATAAACAGCTTTTGCCAAGCCTTCAATCTGCATAATACATCAACATCCACATGTGTGCTTAAACACACTTTTACATAAGCAAAAGTCAAAATATTTATTCACAGCTCCCCAGAGAGCTGCCAGAGCATTAACACATTTCCCATGTTAGTTACTTCTCAAAGCATGATGGGAACAAGATTATGATTTGACAATGAGTGACATGATGCATGAAAATGATGCATGCAGCTAGCTGCAGGAACACTTTTAAGAGAGTGACAGAAAGAGATATTAATACATGTTCACACAAGTGCTGTGGGTATGATCAAGCCTGGCTTCACACAAACACACATACACCATCAGGAAAAAAGAGGACTCCTGTCATCCAGGGCAATTATTTGGAGCCATTAGTGACAGAAATGTGCCCAGGATAACATCATTTCCATGCTAGTTTGACCTCCCATGTGACGGTGAAAATTGGGGAAACTGACTGTATAGAGTTATTCCTAGATAGAGCTTCCTTACTATAGTCTACTGCAGTTATTATAGCTTGATTGACTGTAGCAAACTGCTTTTTCCACTGTCATTTAGGCATCTTGCTGGGACCCTAATTCATGACCATCAGGCCCACTTCAGCCCTGTCCACCACTGGAGTGAGTGAAGAGAGCGAGAGCCATGTTGATTTTCTTTCTTCCTAAGTTGAAAGCCACAGTGAGCATTTTGTCTCTAAAGAGAGTTGACATTTAGCACAACAGCTAAAGTGTGGCTTTCAAGAACAGTGGGCATCATTAATTTCACAGCTTCTCCATGTATTTACCCCTGGAAAATGGAGAGATTTTGTCAAAAGAGTGCTTTCCCTGGGATGAGGGGGTCACTGGATTCTGCAGTTTACCTCGACATATTTGGGAGAAATGGCAGCCAGTTTGGTGCAAAAAACTGTAAATTCAAACTATTTCTTTGAAAAAGGCACCAGTGGTCCCTGAGTGCTCTAGACATAAGCAGAATCCAAAGTGCAGTTCAGGTCAGAATGTTGAATTTCCTTTGGATATTGACTTAGAATCCCACTCTCCATCCATTTCATCAGCCTCCACCAGGACCCTTATCTCAGCTCAGCAGTTGACCAGAACAGATTTGGTCTTTGGAAATGATTCACTTTGAATAATCCAAGCACTAGACTGGCATCCAGAAGAGTATAGTATCTGGACCATAATATTCCATAATGATTAAATTCTGGTGACTTTTTATTTATGAATACAGGCTAAATATACTACTCACAAAAAGTTAGGGATATTTGGCTTTCGGGTGAAATTTTTGGAAAACGTAAAAAGTTCACACTACAGTGATATT
>JAUMHL010000013.1:31981938-32025058 GCA_032362345.1 Sandelia bainsii
AGGTTATAGTGCATTTTAGGTTCATCCTGAAATTTCACCCGAAAGCCGAATATCTCTAACTTTTTGTGAGTAGTGTATATGTACAAGTACAGTACTTATTCCGACTTTAGTTTATGTATCTTGCCATCAGCTTTTGGTCTTCTTTGGTCTTCATGAATGTGAGAAAGAGGCAAGAAAAAGCTCCACCACTGTCAATCCCCCTCCCCAGTGTGGGAGGCATTTGGTGACAGCAGACGTGCTTTTCTGTGGCAGCGTCTGCACGTATAGCACGTGGTGTGTGTCTATCTCTTGGCATGGAGCTTCATAAAAATGTACCTTGTTGTCAGCCGAATGCTAACTCCCTGCCTCTTACGCACTCTCTGTCTGTCTCTTATTTTTTGGCTGTTGTTACAGTCTCTGTTGTAGCAAGAACAAGGAGAAAGAAATAAGCACAGAGTTTTTTAAATAGCTGTTAAGGTAACACACACAGCAACAGTAGTTTGGCCTTAATTCAAGTAGTCTGACATCTGCTTTTAAACAAACGTGACAGAATTAATGACAGGAAGTAAGGAGAGAGAAAAAGAAATAACCTTGACCACACATTTACCAGCAACCTCCAACCAGGCACTCCAACGTTTACTACCAGCAGTAATGGATTCTTTTCACTCCCGTTTATATTGAGCCATTCGCCGCTGGGTGGGGGAATAAACAAATGTCACAGGCTGAATGATAACAGTTTGTTTAACAGAACAAGTCGTAGCCAGCAATTTGGCATTTGATGGAGATCTGATTTCAATCTTTGCAAGTTTTAGTGATTTATAATAACTTTCAAAGATTTATAATAAATCTTAAATAAATATGGTTTCAGCATTAAGGGAGCAAGGAGCCCTTCATGTCCCTGATGAAACGTCCACTGTGTCTTTGTAAGCTGTTGCTCTAAGTGTTAAAAATGAACCAGAGGCTGGGAGTTAATCATTAGAACAACTCTGCGCCAAGAAACAGGCGTTAAATGTGACAACCTGTCACTATTTTCATTTTTTAATCTGTCTCACACTCCCTTTCCTCACATCAACTCTCTTTTTTCCATCTATTCATTCCTCTCTCTTTCGTTAGTCAGGCTTATTAGTGGCCAGAGCAGAGTGACTCACAGTGTTGTTCTTGGACTGCTAAGTAAATCATCTCTGTTTATGTTTCACGTTGTTTTCTGGCTAATCATTAGACCCTCTACCCCCGGCATTCACCCCCATTTCAATCCCCCAATTCACAACACTTCACTCTGCTCTTATTGCACACTGACAGAGGGTTAATCAATAGTATAGAATGAACTCTTTCAAAACTAAATCAAACATTAACCTGGAGCCTTTGGAGTGTCACTGAAACAGGGAAAAAGTCAGGTTTACATTTACCCACAGACTCATGCACCCTAAAGGTGCTACACTACTGACATGGTTATTTAGTGTAGTGATGTTACTTCCCCTCGTCTGAAATGGGATGACATGGTGCTGAGGAGAAAGGGGGTAGGGACAGTTTGGGGGTTACACTCTTCCTCTGACTCCCATTTAAGAGATTTGTTGCCTTAGGTTTCCATGAGTGTGTGTGTGTGTGTGTGTATGTAGGTAGATGTGTGCATGTGTGATGACAATGTGTCTTCATGCCAGATGTGACCTATGCCATCAGGGTGTGCTGTCCATGCAACCAGAGCATGCCCTCTATTAGACTCCACCCAACCCCCATACACACCTTTAAAGTGTTTTCACAGGTGTGTGTTCAGGGTAAATGGAGCTGCAGCACAATGCTGTGATAAACATTGTGTTTTAGTGTAAAGAGCAACACTTATCATAATAATAATAATTCTTCTTGACAGACAGCCCCCAGTTCAGCATCTTGTCCAAGATAACTTCATCGTGCGGCCAGGAATCAGCGGAACTGGGAGTCAAACCACCAACCCTGGGGTTCGTAGACGACTGCCCTGCCAACTGAGCCACGGTGGTTCCTTATTCTGCTGAGTAATAGGAGAAGAAGATGAGCTTGTGTGTGCATGCAAGTGGAAGGCAGTGGTGGTGGGGCTGGGGGTGCCTCCTCACCAACTTCAATGGGCTCTCAGTCTAGCCTTGATGTGGCTCTAAGCAAACTGCAGAGATTTTAAAAGAAAACATATGTTGTGCATTTATGCATGTGCGTGCAGGCAAGTATTTTTCCTGATTTCAGTGTGACACTGTCAGATAACAGGACAAACAGAAGGAGCAGGAATTTATTTGGGGGTGACCCCACCTCAACTCAGTTTACTCAACTTTTTAGGTCTGCCATAACAGATGTTTCTTGGTTGTTCATTATGTTTTCATACATCGTTGTATTACTATCTGGAAGTAGAGAGAAATAGAGACATACACAAACACAACTAGCTTTCTAATACCGTTTCTGACTGCCTCTCCTCTCTCTATCTCTTTTTCTTCCATCATCTTACTCTTCCCGTCTCTTGCCAGACTTCAGCCAGCGGAATGAGGCTGTCAATTTGCAGGCTATAAAATAAATCGCCCATGCTAATTAGGTGGTTGGATGGGACTGAGGAGTAGAGACTGATGTGGAAGTGGCCACAGAGAGCTGCAAAACAACCTGTTCTCTCCAATTAGACACAACTACTGATGAAAGACAGGGCTATGAATGGCAGCATGTCGCACTGTGTGTTAAAGCATATTTACACAGTTTACAGCTTAAGTGGGTACACCTGCTCATGTAAACATACCTGTATTGGGTAGGAGTGCATGTTTACATATGTTTAGCTGTGTAAACTTGTTCTTAACCCAGGAAGAAAATCAGTACCAATCCCCGAGGTCGACTTCCAGTGATAACCAGCTTGCACTCTTTGCATTTCCCTTCATTGGCATGCACAAGTGTAATCCTCCTGATCCTCCATCCGTTATCAGAGCATCTGTGTATCATCATTAACGTTACATGTGTTCGCCAACAGAATGTTTTTCCAGCTAATACCCTTCTTGTTGATAAGCACTGCTAATCAGATACGGTGGCTTCAGAAACATGCAGACAATGTCACTTTTACACTCTCTATGGGTTCAAGATGAAATTTTAAATAATAAAAAAAAAACATTCTGTTTGCTTTGCTTTCCCTTGAGATGTGTGTGTGACAAGACTCGCAGTTCACACTGCATGTCAGGACAAAAACAAAGTCATGAAGTCCAAAGGAATCTTTGTAGACCTCAGTGATGAAATTCAGGTGAAACATCAGGGGAAGGGTAAAGGAAACATCTTTCTAAAGCTTTGAGTGGTTTCGTGTTTTGGTTCCAAGAGTTGTCTGTCTGCCCAAACAGAGTAACCAGGTGAGTAAAGTTTTGGTCAGCGCGGTCAGCTTCAGAAGTCTGAGACGGAAAAACCTACCCGAAGAACTATCATCTCAGCAGCACTCCATCAATCAGACCTTTGTGGTTAGTTAGAAGCCATTTAGAGTAAAAGGCAAAAGGTAAAAGGTAAAAGTCCTCAGTGCACACAACTTGAGACCCGGCCGATGGTTCATCTCTGAGCAAGACAATGACCTGTCTTACCAAGTCACAGCTGAAAAAGTTATGAAAGAGTTTTTGATTGATAGCAAAATGGCAATTTAAATATTTAACATGACAAAGAGCACAAAAAAACAAAAAGGGTGCTTACTCACGTGGGACTGTTCTGTTTTCTACATTATTCTGTATATATTTTTATTCCGTGTAAGATCTTAAACCTTACACAACTGCCTTGAGATGACTTCTGTTGTGATTTGGCGCTATGTAAATAAAGTTGAATTGTCTTGAAATTGAAAAAGAGAAGATGTGAAGTATGTGAATACTTTGTGAAGCCCTGTAGATCGGTACCTCTCTTTCTGTCTGGTACTGTCTTTCAATAACAAAGAAGTTAATTGGTGTCAGAGCCTGTTCTTCAAAACACAGAGTAAACTCAAAGCATAATCAGGATCTGCATCCACTAAGGAAACAACAGCACACTCATGATGCTTTTCTCCACAGGGGGATGGAGCTGAACAAAATGTATCTGTTCTGGTTTTAATCTACAGCTATATTCCCCCCGAGCCCTGATTTCCTTTTGGATTCCACAACTAAAAAGCAGATTCTAATCTACTGTATCTCTAAACCTCTATTCCTGACTTTCTATCATCTATCCACACTTACATACATATTTCTTGTTGGATTTGTATTTTCTCATATCTACGAGTGTGTTCAGCACAGTTTCTCCCCTGTCGCCACTGGGCCCCTAACACTCCTCATTTATAATCAGTCCTGGCTAATAGCTGAGACTAGGAAATACCACACTAATATGGAGAAGAATGTAGTCAATTTAACTGGCCTATCAAGGGGAATGAGGCAGTGTTGATGAGTTTGCGTATGTTAGGGTGGATTATCGCTTTGATCTGGTAAATGGGCCCACACTCCACCAGCTGCCCTATCGTGATGGTGACACACAGAAGCCCACATACGTAAACACAAGCACAAACACACACTAGCCCAGATTAAAGGAAAGGAGAGACCTCACAGAGCCATTCATCTTGTCTCTGAGGTCACAGAGGTTTATCATATAGAGTGCTGGTAAGGTTAATTAATGAAAGTAGTCTGCAGCACCTCTCTGCCCACCAGTTTTTCTCCACATGTGTGTTGTTTTCGTCCTTCTGGGCCAAACAAGAAAAGAAGCCAAACAAAATGACATCCTTCCACATGTTCTAATAGGATAGATGCCCCCCTGAGGATATATGTTGTTTATCATACCTGATTCCCTACTCAAATCACTCTGGAGCCTTGACTAAACCACAAACAAATCACACAATTATACAAAGAGGCTCTTTCTTGGCAGATTATCAGAATTATTAGTCCTGCTTTCATGTTGGATCCTACCGTGTTGGTGTGATGCTGCTAGAGATATATCATGCTGATATAATTTAGGATGTAGGTTTGGGACAGTGTTTCATAAAGTCAGCTCCTCTACGACTGTAAGAGATCACATAAAATATCAACAAATCATAACCGTTTACATTTTTGGGATATTAGTCTATTCAAACATAAACAAATCAGCAAGAGACCATCACAAACAGAATATTAGACCACTCACCTGTCTTGAAGATCTCATATCGGATGGAGAAACCTGCTCCATGAGTCTCGTAGTCAGACACAAATTTGATGAAGAGTTGGTTTCCAGAGGAGACAACTGGAGAGGGGGCGATCTTCCCACAGTATTTTCCCACCAGCTGACCGTTTTCGTCCACACCATCTCGCACCTCTACATAGTCATACCTGTAATTGACAAAAGAAAGAGAAGCAGCGTCAGTTGCAATGTGCTGTACATTGTTTTCTTTGTACAGCAGATTATTTAGCTGGCAATGGCGAGATTACTGCTATGCTGTTTACACTATGCATGTATGGTGATGACCCACTCACACACACATACACACACACTTCATTTATACTCAGAGGAGCACATAAACAGAACAGCACTGTGCATTGTCCAGGTAATATAGTGGAAATAAAACACAGTGTACTAATGAGGTCTCAGGTTAGAACTCAGAGAACAGGTGGGCAGGCTACACTTTCACTGCATTGACCTGGCACACATACACACTGCAGAAACATTGCACTCCCAGCAGCACTCAGGTCAGGTTTATGTAACTGTTTAACCACTGAACTTCAGTTGTCTCTCTCCTGTTTAACCACTAACAGCGCACATGTGTGTGTGTGTGTGTGTGGGAGAATATATGTAGCAACAGAAAGTGATTCTATTTTGACCTTTGGCTTAGGGTGGTGTATAGACAGAGCAGGTGTTAAAGCTACTAATCACAAACACACTCAAACACCACACTGAAAAATAATTTCACATCCATGGCTATTAAAGGAAACACCCGCCTAATTGAGACAGCACAGATCTTGGTAACAGAAGAGGAAAACAGCTTTGAAATGGTAGTGGGAATGATGTGATGATAAGCGCACACACACAAACACACACACAGCCTGGCATGTGTTACTTACAGTAGTAAAGGAGAAATTAAAAGCCTTAACAGCTTCTGGTAATTAGTGTGTATGTTTTCAGGCACTTGTCAGGAGTGTACATATAATGCATTTAAGTCATGGTTTACGCTCTTGTGTGTGTGTGTGTGAGTTTGCATGATTGCTCAGATGAGTTTTCCAAGCTGTGTTTTGACTGTGAGTGATGGGGTGAGCACTTCTCCAGAAGTATTTTTGGGTTCAGGTTTCCACAGTTCCTAACTGCTTGTAATGTCGTTCCCGCAAAGTTTTCAGCAGACCACTTATGAAATATATTCGTGGCCAAACCCCGATGCCCCTGCTGTGGTAGTCCATCAAGACAAACACTGCAATTTACACACACAGTAAATACTGAAATCAGTTTTGATGTTTGTGAGTATAATTAACTCCACGTGTACAGGCAGATTCAGATTCACATGTGCTCTTTCGATCTCGTCAGAAATATGTGGCCCCTGGGCAAAGGGGCCTATATTCAGTTAGTTTTGCTTGATTACCAAATTACTGTCAAAACACCAGGCCTCCTTAGCAGTTCTGAAGTCACTTAATTCTCTGGATTTCACACAGAATGTTCATTTACACTTTGAATGACAGCTCAGGGTGGGCCAAGTCCCTCAGGTGGGGCCTGACATGTATCCACAGCACCCTTTGCCACTTTGTTCTATGAAAAGAATTTCCTACACCTGCCTCACATTCAAACATCAAATTACTGGTGGTAATTTGAGGGGGTGCAGACATGCCTATTGGGTGAATGTATAATAATATTATGGGAGTAAGTGGGAGTAAGCTAGTTAGAGGGGAAGACTGGATTTAACTAAATGCTGAACTGGGCACGAGACGTCTTTCTGCTCAGATGCTGTGGTCTGAGATAATATGGAGCTGTCAACATGCAATTGTCTCCTTGTAAATAATGACTGTTACACTGTTTTTCACAGTTTTCAGGATCCACTCAAATCTCTACAAAAACTGTATGGGAAGATTTGCTTTCCTCCACTTAAGCTCATCATACTGTATAGTTTAATTTTCAGCAGCTTAGTCCACTCGTCACTTGTGTGTAAAAAAAATCTCTGCTTGACTTGTTTGGCTTCTTCTCATTTCTCTCTGCTGTGATTTTAGAC
Source organism: Sandelia bainsii (assembly GCA_032362345.1). Lineage (NCBI taxonomy): Eukaryota > Metazoa > Chordata > Actinopteri > Anabantiformes > Anabantidae > Sandelia > Sandelia bainsii. The sequence goes on from JAUMHL010000013.1 coordinate 31,989,062, forward strand.
CAGGTCGTCTTTCTCTCTCCTCACTGGCTCACCAGCTGTGGCAAAAGCCTCACTATGATTCCACAAGTGCCTCCTTGTTTTAGCTACTTTATCAGCTGCAGCTCAGTAAAAAACTACTGGTTTCACATGGTGTTTACAATGTTAGCTTTCCCACCTCAGCTTTGTGGCTAAATGCCCAGGGAGTTACTCATTATTTAGTTTAGAGGGCTCCCCTGAAGCGGGGTTCAGGTTTCTGTTATGACGTCATTGTCTAGTTCAATATTGCAATATTTATGATGAAGTAATTTCAGGTTAAAGCAAAGATATCTCATGTATTTCAACTGTCTTCTTGATATTATTGGAGAAGATATACAGATAAACAGGTTTTCTCTTCTCTTAAGTTCAACTGTAGCTTTTGTGTTGAAGTCCTGTGTCTCTGTAGTGAAGTGGACACTATTCATTAAAAAAATGTGAAACATATTGGGAAAAGATACAGCTGTGAATTTTCTTCACCATTTGATTGTATTAATCAGTTTCTCTCCTCTCCTCTCCTCTCCTCTCCTCTCCTCTCCTCTCCTCTCCTCTCCTCTCCTCTCCTCTCCACTCCACTCCTCTCCATCTTTGGGTTCCCAGCTCACAACAGAGAGCATCAATCTTTCTGCGGCCCTGCACTGTTCTATCAGCAAACTTATAATTCACCTCAGAGCAGCTATCTGACTCCCCCTGCAACTGCCAAAAGCCGAGTGCTGCCAAACACCTAAAAAATGGATGCAGAGATGCATCACTGAGATGAAGAAGGACAGAGGAGCGAGCCAGAGCAGAGCAAGTGTTTGTGTGTGAGGTTTTGTTGTTTGTGTGTATATATGCACCATTTATTCCACATATTGTGTAAAGTATATATGTACCTGTCTTCACAGACTCGTTATTCACCATCCAAATTGGAGTAATAGTCTTATTGTTGCTTCAATTTCAACTCCACACACCTCCAGAACAGCTGTTTATTGCATTTTTACCCTGGCACATTATCAGTTCGGATGGCCCTCGTAAAAGCAGCACAGCGGGAGAGAGGATGCAGATGGAAGAGATAATACACCCTGGGGGTCCTCGCTGTGTTCTATATGTGTGGAAAGAAAGAAAACAAGAAAGAAAAAAAGAAAGACTTTTGCTAAAATGTCTCTATTTTTGCCTAAATGACTGGCGTCAGACAAAACTCTAGTGGTTCTGCATCAATAGGTCCACACTCTTGCTCCAAGCCCTTATCATCTGGAAAACATTATAGGAAATGCTCGGTGGGACAGTTTGACGCCTCCAAAGATTCTAATGTTTATATTGAATGTTATATTAAATGTAGTTCTAATCCATTGCCCTAAACAACTGTAGGAACTCGCTTCGAGGGATGAGAATCCTTAGGGAAGAGAGAGGGTGGTTAACAACCTCCATCTAGGATCATAAAAGAAGAACATGAACATGGCCTACTTTTAAGCCTCAGATGGTCCCACATTTTCAGGTTTGCCTCTTAAATATGTCCCATATCTCCCAATAATAAATATCTCCCAACCTGTCAAATTACACTTAGAGTCCTCTGTGTGGTGATTTTTTATGTTGTATCATTGATGTTGTTGCTGTTCTTATTCCTCATGACAATACAGTCCAGCTGAACATACACCTATTTATCTGTCTAGTATGCTTTGCGTCTGGGTGGGCCTGCCAACATGCCACAACACACGAGCACAAGGAGCTGCGTACCACACTGATAATAGTGAGAACGCTTTGCCAATTCAGTGGGGAAATTAAAGGGAGAAAAGAAAGAGGTAGAGGGGGAGGGGGTGGAGGGGTGCATGTAATTCGCAATGACATTCGCTTCACCAACTCAAATGTATTAGCTTGCCTTCTTTCTTCAGGCATGGAGAGAAAGCAATCCTCTAGTGTCAAATGAGAACATTAGCCCAGCAAAGCCAAACAGAGGCGACAATCCACTGGTCTAACAATATAACAGTTACTGTATATGGCCTGAAGCTTTCCCATGGAAATAATCTGTTCTCCTTCTTTAAATGTCTGCTTTTATGGTTCCACAAAAGCAACACACTTTGACAGAAGGTATAAGTCTTGTACAGTTGGTTAGATTTCTATATCAGTCCATTTATGAGCTCAAACTGCAGTGGAAAACCCCAGATTACTCTTTGGTCAATGTGGATAGATAAAAAATTCCCTTACACTTTTCTCTAACATTTCTCTTTCTGTGGCTGCTAAGTTGCTATTGCACAAAAACATGTCACCACCAACATGTCTACACATCACAAGTAACACAACATACTGTAAACAACATCCTGGGGACAGCTCTGCGAGGCCCAGTGAGACTTAGCAGGAAAAAGGGCCTTGTTGTCAGCTGTCAGAAAATGCCGGCTGGGGACGTCATGTGTTAATAAACTGTCACTTGGGGCCCCGGCAAAACATCATTAACATTTGCATGAGGTGGCCTGAGACAAGCTGATCTTAGACTTGCCTGTTCCAAGCCTGGAGGAGACTTGCTGAAATCTTTCTCTATCTTCTCTCCAATACTGCCTCCCCTTGTAACCCAAACTACAATAAAAGGTTGCCTCTTTCTATGTACCCAGTCCAGGTGTAATGACCCTAGTTTCCATGGAGAGACAAGGAAGAAAAACACAGCTGAAAAAATTAACCTTACTGATTTGCTAATTCTAAGATTTCTATTGAAGGGAAAAACCATATGATCAAAACAGCTTGAAAACATCAGAAGACTTTTCTTTTACACTATCACCCTTTCTGCTGATGTGTCTGAGCTGAGGGGTTCAGAGCTGGTTACTTGCTGGTGAGGGTGAAGGGCATGGTTGCTTTGCTCACCACTGAACTGCCACATGGATGGATACAAGCTATAAAAGATAAATATTTCTTACCCAAATGACCCAGCATCACCCGTCCAGTTGGCTGCTTAGGATGTCACCCCACAGAGTTAGCTTCAGCTCTGTCATATTTTTAGATGCCATTTCTGTTTATGATTTTGTCGCCGCCTCAGCCACATGTTTGTAAAGCATATTCCCTTTCCTAAACAGCAATTATCATTAGCATTGATGAATTTAGCCTGCCTCCATCCATTAGCTTTCCTAATTACACTGTCGAGAGATCTGCTGTCGCCAACAATCAAATTAATGAATTTGGCTATTTAGACTCAATTATTGCATCCCCCTCCCTCTGCAACATGCACAATAATTCTTTCTTCAGAAATATGAGCACAGACTGAAAGAGAGAGAATTCTGCCCCAAGGGGGAAGGGAGGGTTCTTTCTGCTCACCAGAGAGCAGGCTCACAGTGCTATGAACTGGAGAGAGAGGGGTGGGTGGGGGTGGGGGTGTTAAAAACGGGGAAATAAAACTGACCACAAAAGCTCCCACTGTTCACAGGCCGGACATTCACCTTCTCACGTGTAGGACCTCATGCACTTTGAACCCTGGCAGTGCTGAAGTATGTTCAGCTGACTGGCTTTCTGTTTCCATGTGCGACTGTAACATGCCTACAGGATCAAAGCAGGGCTGTGCATATATTCATGCTGTTATGTACATTTTGACCTTCCTTCTTCATTACAATGACCATGTATGAAAAATAAGCTGCTATAATGTGATTATAGAAATCTTTGTAATATGTTAGTAGCTTAATCAAGAGACATATATTTTCTATTACTTTGTCATTTTAGTCATCTTATAGGGCCTAACACTGCTGATTTGAAGGTAAGATAAATCCTTCTACTAACAGAAAGCTGCATATAACAGCTGCAGTTATTATCAGGGTTGAGAATATTTTTTTATCAAAAAAAATTTTCTAGCACACATGTTATCCTGAATACAGCATGAATGAGAAAGTTCCATCCATCCATTTTCTTAACCGCTTGTCCTCGTAAGGGGGAGTGCTGGAGCCTATCCCAGCTGTCATCAGGTGAGAGGCAGGGTACACCCTGGCCAGGTCGCCAATCCATCGCAGGGCCGACACATAGAGACAAACAACCATGCACACTCACATTCACACCTACGGACAATCTTAGAGTCACCAATTAACCTAAGATGCATGTCTTTGGATGGTGGGAGGAAGCCAGAGTACCTGGAGAGAACCCACGCAGACATGGGGGGAACATGCAAACTCCACACAGAAAGGCACCCGGCCGACCCGGGGATCGAACCCGGGTCCTTCTAGCTGTGCTAACCACTACACCACCGTGCCACCGTGCTTTGGAAATGATTGCTTAGCATACATGCATACATAGCAGCGGATGTGGACAGATATAAATATGCAGACTCTTTTTTGCAAAAGTTTCTAAGTAACACATAACAAAAGTGAAGTCACACTGTAGTAATGGCCTTGTTATATGGTCATTTCGAAAGAGAGCTATTATGCAATATGTCATATATATATTGTATTTCCTATCATGAAATCAAGTTTCTGGACTGACAACATTGACATGATTTGCAATGGGCCAAAAAATAAAAACAAGAAGTCTGAAAAATACAGGGAAAAAAGTAAACCAATAAGGTGGAACGAAAAGAGCAATAAGAATGTGAGAAAGAGAGAGAGGGAAAGAGAATCACCCTAGCCCATTTCTAGGGCCATTACAGGAGGCAATGGCTCCCATTTGTCCCACCTTGACATTTGAGAGGATCTCTGATTACACAGGAGAGAGGGGCAGGCATATGTGATCGAAGAGAGAGACTACTACAGGGGTCTGTGGCACAGCTTAGATGATATGTCATTGTTTCATCAATGAGAAGTCAAGAGTAAAAGTAACACGGCACTAGAACAAAGAGGGTGATATGGTGGTATGTTGTGTTTTTTAAACACATTGTCCCCTTCCTGTTCTGGTTACCCTTTGGGGCACCTGCATGACTCATTTGCATGGAAATGTATGTATGGTAGTAGGGAGGTAGAGAGGTTACTCTGACTTACTTTACAATGAAGATCCAAAAGACTTAGTTCAAAACATATTATTTTGGACAATACCTGACAAGACACTAGATTCACGATGCCAATCAGAAGGGTGAAGGAAGAGTATCCTATTTACTATGTATGTCACAAAAAGGGGTAATTTGACAGACTAGCATGTGCATGCAGGGACCATGTGACATCAGAAAACATGGAGATAGTTGTAAACAACCTTAAGCTAATGACCTACTGAACATGGGACTAAAATTAGGTCATTGAGCCCTACATGACGCTTTATAGATTCCCAAGAAAAAACTCCCACAATATGCGTTCCCTGAAATTGAGAGGCACATACACAGGCAATCTTCTACTGTATCTGTTTTTGATGATGTGAGAAGCTAGCGGCACTCCCCGCTGGGTAATGAGCTGTGTGTACGAAGAATATGCTGCATTCAAAAAGGCAAAGAGGAGCAGAGGGGGAGAGTGGAGGAGGGAGGAAGAAGAGGAGGGGAGTTGAGGCTGAGGTCAACTGGAGGTAAAGCTCTGGGTGCTGTTCAAAACTCTCTCTTCTCCAACAAGAGAGAAAGACTGGCTGTTGGTCAAGATAGAAAAAGAGTATGAAGACATGCATGTTCAGCAGTCCATACATAGACAGTGGAAGAACAAAACAACAGAGACATTGTGAAAACTACTAATATAGGTAGTTGGCAAACACTTGCCAATATTGCTAAAGGTTCGGTGATGTGAAGCCCACTCTCTCTCTCTAAGATTTGTTTACATGGCTGTGCAATGACTAGGAAGCTCAAGATGAATGGTGGTAATAACTGCACTGGAAATTATTCAGTTAAACACCCCATCCACTCCCCCCAGAGTCCTCTTTCTTTTCATTTGTTTCTTTCTTTTTCTGTTCCCTGCAGCCTGTGGAGGCAACAGGGGGCTGGGCCATTAGAGAGCAGTCTGGGCTGGGTGCTCAATGACCCGGTCATCTGGCTGGACATGCAGCCACTTGGCTGAAAGGGGTAGACAGTGAATATGAGAGTGTTGTGCAGGACTGGGACAATCCCAGTCCTGCACAAAGTTTATACAAAATTCACAAACAGCCAGCAGCAGCCACACCTGTCCTTTAACTATAGCCTAAACTTTGAGACAAAACAAGCTATTTCTGGTTCTTCAGGAGAAGAGGGGAAAGGGTGGTGATAAAACAAAAGTGGTTACAATACAGCACTGGCTAACATAGTCAATTGATCAGTTGTTGCCAGATTCAAGCAGCTTGCTTTGAAGGTTGAATAACTCAATATCTAATATTTATTACCACATTCTTTATTTCATTCCGATGTAATGTGTATTGTTCTCACTAATTTTCCAATGATGCAGCACTTTAGTAGCCAAACATACTGGGCTATGAGAGCCACATGCAGTGCATCTCTTCTGTGGTGCTGGGCAGAGAGGCTCAATGCTTGGCATTACAGAACAGATCCAAGTGCTGATGACCAGCCAGCCCTTGTCAGCATTTGGATGTCAAGGTGACTCTTCAGTTACTGGCCCCAGAATCAAACCTTCCAGCCAACTTGCAGGCAGTCTCTCTAGTAACAGCATCCCTCTGCTTTCTGGTGAATTGGGACACTGGGTATGAACTGTATGTTTTCAGAAGATGGGCTTTCTTGTCACTTTATAGATAGGGGTCATCTGGAAAAGTTACATTCACATTACCACATTATTGAAGTGGCCGAAATCTGAACTCTTTGTCCCTGTATGAGTCAGATCAGTTTTTTTTTTATTTCCATGCAATGTGAACAAGTAAATATTTTTTATTCAAATCAGACCTGAGCCACCTGAGAACGACTGCTGTCATAACGGACAGGTCCATGAGAAACCATGTGTTTTTTCTTCTGTCATCCAGTAAGTCTTGGCTCTTCTCAGCTGACAAAAATAGTGGAGAGCAACAACAAAGGTGTGCATAAACAAAGAGATGTGGAAGTTTCAGATTTGTTGGAGACTTATGGAAAAACAAACTAGACTAGAAACTAGAAGGAAGATACTGTATGTAATTCAGCACAGTTGACTGTTATTTTGACTGTTATTTGACTGATTTGAATGTTAAACATCAACACAAAAAAGATTATGTTGAGTATTAAGGTTTGTAGTGTGAATGCAGACATACACATAACACATACAGCACTACCCTACAAAAGGCTGCTGCAACAGGTTGACTTTAAAACTCTTCTTTGGAATAACTGCCACCTAAGAAAAGAATTAAAACCATGAAAAAAATGCATTAGTGGCTGCTGCAGAAAAGAAAGACCACAACTAATGTTGCCAATTTAGTGAGAAGATATCAAGCAAAGAGCAAACAAAGCAAGTGATTGTGAGTGGCTCTAACTCAATCAGAGAGCAGTGGGGTACTGCCCATCAATCACTGTCTGCTTGCCACCCCGAACGAATCACATGAAATTGAGTGGTGGAGAAACACCAGCGGTCTACAGCTGACTGGTGTGCACATACACAGTGACCAAGAATTACCCTGGGCATGTGGAACTGAGACTGGATGCTTTACTTGCTACCTATCTACCTTCTTGCCAACTGCAAACAAACTTTGCTGCACCCAGAGTCCCTCTAGGGACTTGTTTGATAGTTTGAATAAAGAACCCAGTGTTGCTGAGCCCCACCCTTCCACTTGCCGCCCCTTGTGGATCTGTAAGCAACCATGGTGTTAGATCAACCAACAGGCCATGTAGGCCAACATCAATCAAAATCATGAGCCACATTCAAGGTTAGATTACTGAAAGAAACATGTCTGACAAGTCTAGACATGTTACATTAAAATGTCCAGAGATCGATTTAACTCAAGTCTATGGTCTCTCCTTTCATGTTCGGGACGACTGGATAAATAATACTATTTATACTACATAGCATGAACTCAAATTATTCCTCATTCATTCCACAATCACTTTGAGCTGTTTTCCATATTGCCTCATAAACTGAGAATCAGCATTTGATGGAAAGAAAAAAAAGGCGAGTGAGAAAAACCTTTTGCTAATTATAGACGATGCTTATTGCCAACTGTCCTTTGGAAACAGAAACACATAATTGAATTACAGCTTCACTGTTTTTTATCGGCACTGGAAGAAAATGAGTATGAATTTTCTTGCAGTCAATAGATGTGTGTCCAGATACAGAATTAAGATTAGCAAAGGTTGTGCTCTAATCGTGAATCTCCACACATCTCCTTTTTGAGCAGTGTATTTTGGATAATAAAAAGTAAAACTGCATACGGCTGTTATCACTAAGCTGTGTGGGCTGCGGCTCTATTCCACAAGAAAAGTCCATATAGGGAAGATTGTATTGGTTTGGGACTGGAAAGAAAAAGAAGCAGATGAAAAAAAGAATTCAGCAGCGATGTGCCAAAAACGGCTTAGTGACACTCAATTCCCAGTAAAAACAAGCCGCTAACTCCCACATTGAGATGAAAAACAAAACAGGCATACATGTGAGACTGTATGCTTCTGTGCTGCCACAGACCAGTGCTTAAAATCCAGAGGGTTATTTATGAGCACAGGCCTCAACTCATCTCTTTCTCTCCCTCATTCCTCCTTTTCTACTCCTCCACTGTGAAGTGAACCTCCCTCCTGCTGTGAGGTAGAGTGGCTCACCTCCCGGTTGTAGTCAGGTTGTGCATGAATCAAAGTGGTGACAGAGCAGCAGGGAGGATGGCAGATGCCATGGCCAGAAAGCTTTTCAATCAGACTGCCCTTCCAAGCCATGGCCAAGGTGAACCACTTAACTGCACACATACTGCATGCATATAAGCACAAGTGCGCAGACCTCCTTTAATCTAGCCAATTATCTGGGGAGTAACATTTTAGGTTTAATAGAGATGTTGAAGAAGAAAAACAGGTTGAGGGTTTTCTGTTACCACATCACTGTCAGCTGTCCTGTCTTTTCTGCCCTTTGCTTAATCAACATGTAACATTTCTCAGCACTGCAGCTTTGATTTGATTTGAATTGTTCAATTGTTACACTGATGACGTACTGTAAATGGAAATTTAAGATTGTGCTTGTCTGAGGAGATTCTGTATGTCTGTGCGGACAAAATAATGTTCAGTATAATTGCTTTCAAACAAGATATATTCAAAGTAGATTGCTCTTTGACTGCTGCTTTTTTTCCAAGGCATACTGTTTCAATATAATTTTAGGTATAATTTGATTAGCATTGTTATGAACAGTGGGAGTCTGTTGCTGTGGAAAATACCAGGTGCATAATTTCCTCTGCTCATGTTGAACCTGGTAGTTAAAAGAAGCGGCTGTGCCTCTCCTCAAGCATGGAGGCTTCTCTGACATGCACTTTAAAAATAAGTACACATTAACAACAGGAATATGTACATGTCCTCTAACAGGCCATAAGTTATCTCCAACAATCCATGTCACTCCAGAGCCCCATCCCATCAGCCCCACAGGTCACATCTTTAAAAAGCTCTACCGCCACAGGCCTGTTAAAAAAAGGTTCCTGTTGCGTTCCTGCCTTATTTATTTTCCTCTATGACAACAGTTGATAAACAGCCACACAGCCAACTTCTCCGTATTTACCAGTGGTTGCCTTGCTTAGTAGCGTGAGAGAGCAGTGGGGGTGGGTAGGGGAGGTGAGGGGATGGTTTTCAGATGCAGGGAGGATCTAGTTCTCCTCACTGTCCAGCTGTGAAGCTCTGCTCCTCTTTATCATATTGAGCAGTTGCATGCTTTTCAGGTGGAAGGGTAACAGGGGAATTAGGGAAAATGGCCAAGTGGATCTTTTTCCCAAAGCCCCTTCTGCCCTCCACTTTCATTTCCTACAGACAGGTGGCCCTCTTTGTTGTGCACTATGACCACATGAGTGGAGTTGGTGGGATTCTCCATGACAAAGAAAGAGCCAACTGTAGATTTAGAATACGGTAATACCCCACTCCCCCCTTCTGAGCTTCTGTCTTAGTCATTTCTGGAGTGCAGGCCTGGTCAGGAATGCCAGGAGGGGCAGGATGTCTATTGTAGATGGTACACAGCACAGAATGTTTGCTTTCCCAGCAGGCCAAGAAGCTCCACGGAGCAGCTCAGCAGGAGATCAGAGTGGAAAGGGCAGAGGGGCAGAAAAAGGCGAGGACTACAATTAAAAAGAGGAAAAGAGTGCTTTTCCAAGCTTTGAGTTACAGACACTTAAAGGCAGGGGGCTCTCGCAAGACTTTTGAAGCGTGGCAAGGAGGGAGACTCTAGTTGACTTTGCACAGTATCCCCCACAAAGGGCTGCTTGAGTAGACATTCTTCAAATATCTCCGCTGCCTTGTACCACACTGACACACATCTGATTTGAAAACCCCTCCATCGACACAAACCGTCCCACTGGAATTTTTGTGAGGTCCAAGAAATACCATTCAGACAGAGAGAAAAGCAAAGAAATGAGGGAGGGCTGAAAAAAGAGGAGACAGTCTCATTCTCCCTCCGTGCTGAACCTTCTCTTCTGCACCTCTGTAACAGACAGTGCAGTCTTGAGTGACTGGCTGATTGACTGCAGGGGATTTCAGCGTGCTGAAGAAGTACAGTGGCTAGTTTTAGGTCTGGTCAGCAAATCCATTGCCATCAATTATTCATAATATGAGGAGTACATCATATATAGAAAACTGGTTCTCCTATTTGAGTCAGTATGATAGGAGAAGGTGGAGAGAAAAACCTTCAGCTCAGGGTGAAAGATTCTCTATGAGTTCAGAACTGAAAACTCCAACTTTAGCAGACTTCATAACAGAAAATCTTATTTTGTCTTTCAAATTAGATAAATTATCCTTCAGTCTGTCTTATGTGAAACTTGTCTGTCACTTGTTAAGATTCAAATCTACTCAAACCTCAATTTTTCCTTCACATGGCAGAGCTGCCACAGCCAGATGAGCCCGACAGACCTTATCAGATACCAGAGAAACAGAAAGGGTGCATATGGAGGGAGTAAAGCAAAAGCACATCTATTTACTTCAGTTTTTCATTTGAGCTTAGTTTGCCCATTCCACTGGTTTTCAGAGGGAATTTACTTCAAATATTTGCCTTGAAGTGCCCTACGCCTTCGCCTCAAACTTCATTAGCTATAAGAACGGCTAGGGTGGCCCCTGAAACTCCACTCTGTGAAAGTCGTGCAGTGCGTGAAAGGTAAACACGTTCTGCATTCAGAATTGCAGGGCTCACTTAGTCTCCTTATCTCTGTGATGAAGTGCTTTCCTCCTCCAGCTCTCAGGATACAGGCCTCTGCACTTCCCCAAACAAACCTGTCAAGGGTAACGCACACGTGCAACAACACCACAGCGGCCAGACTCCACTCAGTGAAGGCTGTTTTTCTTTTTATGAGTACCACTTTGAGTGCTTCTTGTTTGGCTTGCTGATAACAGCCATGTTGAGGAACATGTGGGGCATATGTGTTCCATTTGCCCACTAATTAGATTGCAAGGCCGTTCACTGAAGCATGCATTGTAGCCCCCACTGCCTGCGCCTCCACCCACTCTGCCAGTCCATCAGATAAGGAAGCCATTCTAGCTCTCCTCAGTTTCCATTATGTAAGGGCTGATTTGGTGAGTGGAGTTGCGACAGGGAGTCTGATATATCCAACATAAACATACCCAGCTACTGTGTGTGGATACATGCTGTACAGTAGGTGACTATTCCGTTCTTAACAATCAGGTTACCTTTGACTTGCTTTATCAGCATTTAGGACAGTAACCTTTCCTCATGTTACATAGTGGCATCATTTGAATTTAAGGTGGAAAAAATGAATATGGTTTTCACTCAGGGGCTTATTTTTATTGGCTAAAGCCAAAGGGAAGGTGGAACGTATCGGGAAGTGGAACTAAAGTCCCTTGAAAACTACTCCATTAAAATCATTACAAATATGGGCAGCATGATAGCTCAGTGGGTAGGGCAGTCATCTTCAAACCCAAGGGTGAGTGGTTCGATTCCCAGTCCCGGCAAGCTACATGTCGAGGTGTCCTTGGACAAGACACCAATGCCCTGACCCTTGGCCCCTCATAGGGGCAGCCTGTCCACAAAGAATTTTGCAAAGGGGATCAATGAAGTCTCAATTATTATTAAATAAAACAGTACATCATGTTTAAAATAGGAACATTGTAAGTCAGGACAACCCTGTTTTTTGGTGCAATCTCTGCATACCCCCATAAATAAGAGACTTAAATTTCACAACTATCTGCCTGGGTGACATATCCTCAGCACAGGCAGCTCTTTACATAGGTCGCGTCTACTCCAAAATGTAATTAATATGCACATATTATAGATGTAAAAAAGAGGAAGAGATCCTCACAGATGCAAACACATCTACTACTCAAACATCTGCTAACAAATTCATGAACAGACCATTTACTCACACTCTGCAATCTGTAAAGGCAGCGGCTGCTGAATGAGCGAGCAGAGCTAATTTGTAAATGATACATCGATAGATCACTAAGCTCAAAGCCTGCCCTCCTGTCAACTTGGCAGAAAGCTGTCTTCCTTGAGCCTGCAGGGACTGAATTCTTATTATGGTGTGTGTTTAGACACAGGAAATTCATTCCTGACTAATTTGATTAGTACCGGCATTGTTACTGCTACCCCCTCCTCATGTCCCCTCTTTGCTTTCTCTGTTTAAAACTGAGGATCTTGGACAGTTTAATGGTCCCTGTGGTGCAGAGATCAGACCCAAAAGAAGTGTCAAGGAGCGGCCAGCTTCTAAAAGACGGCAGCATTCTGTCTGCCATAAATCCCTGACAGCAGTAAAGAAAGGTTCAAGTGGGACCGAAATCCAGGATTAAAAAAACCAAGCCCAGCAAAACCATATGCGGGCCATTCAAGGAGCACAAAAGAAGCATAGGGTCCAGGTTTTAGGTGAAACAGGGATACAGTAACAGGATCCAGCAAAGCCCTGTACTCTCCTGAGCCCTGCAGCGTAAACAAACAGCTGAGACAGAACAAGGCAGAGGCACCGACACACACACAAAAACCACACACGGTCACACACACACACAGACACAGGCAATCAGAGTGAGGCAGTCTGCCCAGGCAGGGCTCACCTCAAGGCATCCACAGTGACACAGGCTCATCACATTACTGTCTGTCTCCGGTTTCACTGGCTTAAACTATCTCTCTGACAACATGTTAGCTGCTAAGTCTTCTGCTGGATGCAACAGCGTGTGGTCTACAAGTCAAATAAGTATCAGTAACTAACTGTCATTGAGACACTCAGCTTTAAAGAGTCATTTCACTGCTCTTTAGATTATCTGTTCCCAGCTCTCATACAGAATGAGCGCCTTTATTCTTTGGCTTCAGGATATTAAGAGGGAAAAAATAAAGTTAACAGTTTGTACAGATGGACATTTTTTGAGTGTATAAAGTAGCTGCAGCTGAAGGCCTCGTGAGTTTGTGGCCCCACTGCTCACCCTCTGTGCCTTCTGCATTCAAATCAATATTATACGCCGGTGACTTCATTCTACAACGTTGAGAAGTGAGGGTATTCCAAAACCAAATGGCAGGGCTGAGACATTCCTGCTGCCCTATGTAGTGTCAGATCGGGATTCCACTGGCACGGTTTCAGAGAGTTCACACGAACACTAGATGGCGCAGTTTCACGTGCAATTTGTATCAGGGAAAGGGAGGAATAGTCTCTCTCTCTCTCTCTCTCTCTCTCTCACACACACACACACACACACATATAAATTGAGTAAACCCCTCACATACATGAAACGAACACTGATGTATTAATGTATAAAAGCTAAATATTATATTATAATATTATGTATCTAATTCTTTATGTGGGCATTTGTGTGCGGATGAAATTATTGTGCAGAGACTCTTATAGAAACAGACTGAGGCCTCAGGGCCCAATAGTTACACAGATACGCTTATAGACGGTTCTCAGACATGTTGAGTGTATTATTTCACTTCTCTAAAATAAAAGTCTGTGACATTAAGCACTTCATAAAATTCGTTGCATCCCCGACACGCAAACGTCAGATCGGGGATCAGGGTCCCAGGGACAAAATCTCACTGAATGAATTGAAGGTTTTGGGGCCCAGAAACACAGACAGACTCGTGCTTTACTCACTTGCATTCTCGATCCTCCAGATCGAAGTGCGGGTTGAAGTTGATGAGGATCCGCTGGTGAGGACCAGGCGCCGATATCACCCACACGCACCTCTGAGAAGGAGGATAAGACATGGGGTATCCGGGCGAGGTGAGGTAGTTGGCGGTTGAGATTCTGATGTTGCCTCCACATTTATCTGCAGCAGAGAGTGAAAAGAGTTTTTAAAGGACAGAAACAAAAGAGATTCAGCTGGACACGATCTACCAGTTTTAGTAGAACAAAATACCCCAGTGCTACTGCTTGTACTTTTATTAATATTAATTTATTCTAATAAAACAGAATATTATTCATGATCTTATGAAGTTGACAGTTCGTTACTTTTTTCTGATCGTTACAACAAGAAAAGATTCAGTTTGGGAAGATGTACAATTAACTACCCAAATAAAACAGTTGGAATCTTTCAAACTGTTTCAAACTGAAGCCAAAAGTCAGAGTCGTACATTCTGTTTCTTTAAGTGCGTGTTTCATCATCAAAAGGAATAATTGTTATTCAGAGGCCCGCTGCTGCTACACACTCACATTCATCCTCATTTACGCCTGTATTCATCCTTTTCTAATAAAAGCCTCCACCGTCTGCGGTTCTAACCTAAACGCACACTTCTTGAACATCAATTATACTGGAATACAATGAATAAAAAAAGCAGCGCCAGGCTCAAACGTACGCGGTCCTGTGAGAACATTGAGAAGTTATGTGTGACTTTTTGAACTCCATCCTGACTCACAAACAGTGAACCGCTAAATGAAAACGGATTTAAATCACTTGAATAAACTTTGACACAAACGTGGTGTATGTTAAAAGTCTCACAAAAAAACTGTGATGCGTAAAAAACATTGAAAATAAAAATAAAGACATATTTAAGATCAGGCGTATTTAAAAAAACACAATATCTTAAACACCCAGAAATGTATAGAATAACCCAATAGAAAAAAATAAAGACAAAAATAAAATAAAATAAAGATAAAATACAATTTATAGAAGGTGACAATGCAGTCTCTACAAAGTCATTTCTGTTGAGAAATACGGAGGATTTTTAATAAGAAAGATTTTCTTTAGGTGTTGGCAGAATGAGAAGGTGAGCGTCTTGCGAGTTTGCCAAAAGATCAGGGGAGATCAGGGAGGGCTAATCTTAAAAAAATAGGATTAGTAGCTTTGCAAAGAACACACAAGCTTTATTTATACAGATATCAGATGTCAAACTTACCGTTTTTGAAAGCCTTGACCACCAAGAGTATTTCCATGAACAGGGTAAAGGCTAATCCACAATGCATCCTTGTTTTATCATAAAAAAAATAAAATTACGCATATAAAAAACTCTCAGAATGAAACTCCCCTCAAAGCTTTTTAGCAAGTATTTTTCTTTCCTCTTCTTAACTCGACAAATAAAAGAGAAGTGTCTCTTTTAAAAAAGTTGGAATTGATGTTGAGTACGGGCTCAGGTCGCTGGCATCCTGTCTTTCAGCTTCTGTTTCCTCTCGCCTGTGTCGGCAGTGCTCTTCTCTCCAACAGCGACCGTGCCATATCCTCTCCACAGAAGTCAAAGCAGTATATGAAGTATATGAAGAAATGACCCACTCCCTTTGCGTCCCTACTCAGCCAAGTGATGCCCGGTCAGGAGGTAATCCGTGGCTGTGGAGTGGAAGGAGAGAGATGGAGATGTGAGCAGGTTAGCAATGCTCGCCGCTGCCGTGCGCTCTGGGCATTCCCGAATCTGTCAAACGCGCTGTTGCTGATATGAACAAGACTGTAAAGGCACGGATACACCCCTTCCCCAAATTGTGACCACTTGGCTTCTATAGGCTCAGTGTGGACTCGGAGAGGCTGATGATTGGCTTGATTACAAATAGCCAACCTATGTGGTAAAAGCTCCGCGTCTTTATATGTAAGCGAAGCTGCACTGAGTCACAGAGCAGCAGCAGTTCGTTAAGTGACATGACTCTCTCTCTCTCTCCCTTTCTCTCCCTCCCTCTCTCTCTCTTTCACTCCTCTTTCTTTTACTCTCCCCACCCCAACTCTACCTACTTTTACAGACATGAGCTATATAAATACAAGATGTACTAACACAACACGACTTTCTCTGGGAATATTTAAATCATTCTTTGAGACACTGTGATATAAATTGACTATCTGGTTAAAAAACACATCTTGAATTTTAACAGTGTTTAAGAGTGCTGTCGGGGAATTTCCTCAGGATGTCCTGTTCCATTCCTGACACACTGAACTGCCAATCAACAGAAGTTCCCTATTGTATCTTTTAACCTATCTGTCTCTCACAAGACTGATTCTCCACCTCAGAACGATGCACAGCTGCACTACTGCTCCTATCACGGCCCCAGTGTTACTCTAAATAATAGAAAGCGTTTTCTCTGTTTTTTCTCCTTGCGGATTTCTTTTATGTTCAATAGATACACCGACTATTAAATCCTGCCCCACAACAGTGACACCATTAAACTGGCACTGAAATTTAGGGGAAATCAATTAAAGCGTAAATTATAGTAGCCTAGAGTCGTTTACTCAAGACTGCCCTTACTGGGTCACGCTGCACAAAAAGCATCGCAGACAGCTTGTTTTCAATAGTATCAATCAGTACATGTGGTTCTTTCCCGTAAAGCACAATTCTCCATAAACACAATGAATGGTTAAGAATTTTTGCTTAATATGTTCATTTGCCATTTGTATATATTAAAATAAGATCATGAACTGTAAAACAATAATGGGGTCATGTTAACCAAATAGATAAAAGTGGAGGTGAGATCATGGGGAAAATGACGAAATATCATTTGTAATTGTAGTGAAGCAACATTACTTTCATCCTTTTGCTTAAGTCAAATAAAAACAGCTGCATTCACCTGAGTCTGCACTCGCAAACCCGTTGTCATCCAGACCTCCTCTCTCTGCTTCCAGCAAGCATGGAGCGGGGCGTACGATCCGATAAGCTTCCTCCGATTCTGTTCAGACTTCACCAATTATTCCCCAGACCCTCTCAAAAGCAAGTCAAGTTATTTTACCCCCCAACACCTCCAGTTTAAGCAGAGGAAACACCACAGCGCAACCGGTCCTGGGTCCCCACCGCGCAAAGACGCACAGCCGATGTCCGGAGACTTTTACCCTCCTTTCCGCGTACTGAGTATTCTCCTCCGCGCTAATCTCTCTGGGTCTCCTTGTGTCGCTCGTTCCTATTCACTGCTGTCATACGTGAAATCCGGTCAGTGTGAGGTTAAATAGACAGTCCAAAATGCCAAGGGAGGGGAAACAACTATGCAGATAAAAAGAAAAGTCCTTATAGATTTAACAAACAACAAGTTTTTTCCCGTTTCTCCGTGCGCTGCCGCTCTCGGATTCTCCACCGATGCAAATGCAGAAGGTCCCCGCCAGCCCCACACGCCCCCTTACAAGGGCTGAGTACGCCGGTGCGCATGATTGTTTACGTGCATAGGGCCGTGCAGTCGAGATTCAGATTCCACTCAGTCGCCTCTCTCTGCCTTCAGCCTTTACTGGACGCTCAAGAAAGTCACATCAGACAGACAATGTACCAACCTGATGGCGTAACTGCGCTTTGAAAATACAATGAATGAGATCCTTTTTTATTTTACATATTATTTTCGACCTGTATACATACAAAAAGATATGAATGCTTTTAGGGATCGGTATGAACATACCAGTAAACATGTAACACCATACAGAAGTGTTCAAGGTTGATTTCAGAGGAGATAAAAATACAAAAAAGTGTGTGTTAGGGTCACTACTGAGTACCATACATGTTATATGTTAGTGCCTCTAACAATACCATGAGAGTACTATAGAGGTACATTGGGTTCACTGTCAAGCAAAACAACTATTCAGTTACAGACAGAAGTACTTCTCTTTTACATTTCTCATGTTCTTCATTTGACATAAAGATACTTAAACTACTTTGTACCAAAGTCAGGAAATCAACAAGTGACTTGGTTAAAGTAGCAGGAAGGTAGTGTTCTCTTGAGCTCTAGAAAACAGAAGGACACTGGAAAAAATCCCCTCCAACCTTTAAATTATGAACTGTTCTCTGAATCAATGCATGCACAGACCTTTCTATAATAAACTTAATTGAAGACATGCCATAGCCTTTTCCTTTTATACAACTGATTATAAAAGTGAACATGATTAGAACTAACAGCCCAGAGAATCACACTTCCAAAATATCAATTCTTTGTTTTTAGTGTTGTGCAGCTCTGCAGTAAAAGGAAGTGAAACAGGATTCATCCTCGTGTAACTGAAAGTCTCACCATCCTCAGACAGTTAAACCTGACGCACATGCTGCTGGACTTCTCTGCTATTTCATCAGAGAGTGACAGCAATAACTGAAGGCTTCCAGCTGCAGGTCTGAAGCATTTGGTTAGGTGCCTTCTGCCCTGTAGGGGGCATCAGAGGTAGAGAGCAGCTCAGAGAAAGCCACCCAGTGCTCCTCAATCTCACCTTATTGTACTGCCTTTGAGACTGCACAGCTGGGTTTATAGATAAGTGCACTGATTAAAGGTTTTTTGTAGACGTAATTACTATTTTCAGTATCCGTTTTAGTCAGACTTTACATGCATCAGTTGTAACACCGTTCTCTTATTCTTCTTTGGAGTATAATAGGAGGTCTGTGTATTACATATTATTTCCCTGACCTAATAACTAAAGCAGCACTTGGTCAAATCAAGAGGCTGACACATTTTGTGCACATAATACATTGAGATGTCCCCTTTTTGAAAAGTTTTTATGACACAATAGAACAAGATAAGCCTACCCTGCTCATTATTATTTTTTATTCCTAGAGTGAGGGAGACAGAGGATCAAGAGGCTTTATTCCCATCCCAGCCCTACTAAGTCTCTGTCTTGCTGATAACAAAAATGTTAAAATGGTGCAGAGCATCTCTATCAAAGAGAGCACTAACTAGTCTTTCGTGTCTTCAGGATAGCACAGGAACAATGGCTTAGAGTCATTTCAAAAGAGTGCCTGCCTGTGCCATATCTAAAATGAGAGGGAACAATAAAAGAGCCATTTAAAGGATTTGCTTCTTCATATTTATCCACACTAATCTTTACTACAGCCCCAGTGAACAATTAGCTCTGGTACAAAAGCAGAAATTTTATGGCTCCTGTGAGTGCTGGGCTTGATTTCATTACCCTGGCCTTTATTCGCCAAAGTGAATGAGTCACAGTAAAATGTACAGGTTCAAACCACTTGGCACAAAAAATCTGTTTCAGTTCAGTTTCCAAAAATCTTTCTCAGGAGTCATCTGTCAGGAATTGCTACATGCACATCAACCACCCTGACACAGAATCATTCAATATAGACATAAAGGGCTGTATGTGTATACTGTAGAAATACAGGTACATGCACTTGCACATACATGTATCTGAACAACACACAAAGCATACTGTACTGTATATGTGTAAAGGTATTTAAACCTTTCTCTACTCTCATGCATCTATACTAACCTGATAGCATCAGAAGATTTCTACTTTCAGGTAGCAGAGGAATAAACTCAAGGCCAGAAAAGCAGCTACATGTGTTGCATTTCTTTATATTTGGGCAGGTAGGACCATCCTCCTGTGTTTACTTTCTCTCACTCTGGATTTATGATCCAAAGTTCTCACATTACAGAGATTCATTCTGTTTGAATTCTGTTCTGTGTGAAAAGAAACCAAAAGGGAAAACACAAATACTCGGACACGAATCATTGACTGATTCATACCACAACAACCAAAACACCCCATAGTTACATTAGATCCTGTGAAAACTGGACTGATCGCCACTCTTGTTGCTCATACAGGAGTATAGTTTATACAGTTTATACACCAAACGGTTTACTGGTGAGAAACCTAGTAGCTACAGGGGAATACGCTTCAGAAATCCATTTTCCAATCACATATGCACAAGTCCTGATATTTTCAGCAGTGCTGCCCCAAATGACGGGGTGCAGGATGCCAGTCCTGATGTCATATCATCCAACGTACGTTGAGTTGATGTGAGTCAGACTCTGGGTCTTTCTTGCTGCTGTCATACAGAACATTTCATCCCCTGGATTTATGTGTTTAAAATGTCAACCTTTGATATGAGTTACTTGGCAGTATTTCCTCTAAAAACAACAGGATTTGCACTATTACAGAGTACATCACAGACTTCACTGTGGCACACACTGTGGTTTTTTAAGTTCAGTATCAGATGACAGAAATGGTATTTCTTCCACCAGCAGGATGATTTAAATGTATGTTTCCTTTCCACTGCATTGTAAAGTGGATTAGACTGTCAGACCATGAACTTTTTAAAAGACCTTGTTACTTACTAATCAAAACGTGTTCCGGTTTCTCCTCCATGACAACCACAGTAAAAGCCAGCTACAGGGAGGGACGATAATGGGCATGTGAATAGTGGTTATATAGCACTCACAGTATAGAAGCTGCTGTACTGTACCTGTTTCACAACTTGATTGCTGATAATTACTAGTCAAAGAATGTTTCACACACTCTTGAACAGGCACAAACAACACACCTTCACACTCATAATCCTGGGCTTTATTGTTCAGAGGAATGTGAATGTATGCACGTGCATGTTTGTGTGAGACAGGACGTGGAGAAGCAAAGAGAGAGAGAGGTGAATGAATGTGAAAACAAAGGGGAGAGTTAAACAGAAGCTGGGGCGAGCTGGCTCTCTTACTGTGAATTCAATTTCTGAGGCCCTAAAAAATCCCTGGACCCCTGGCTGGAGAGGTGCGCTGGTGGTTGTGGTTGTGGTGGTAGGTGGTGTGGCTAAGTCAGATCAAGTTCTGGAGTAATTGCTACAAAGGCAGCATTTCTCCTCTGAGGCGTTAGGGCGAGGTGAAACCAAGTGTGAACACAATTAGCAGAGGGCTGAATGAAGTGGTTAAGATGTTTAGAGACATTATGGTACTAGGGAAAGGACAACCAACCCAAAGCTGGGGGAAACACAGAGAAAGAGAAGGAAGACTAAGGATGGGGTAGCAGGAATAAAACAAAACTATAAAGAAATGTGTTCATTAGAAGAAGAAACATTTACATTGACATTTGGCAAAGCAGGGAGGATGTATGAATAAATATGCATAATGTTGTCAGGAAGCATCGAGAGCTTCTCATGGGCAGAAGGAGGGTGAGAATGATGGCTCCTGAATTAATTATGAGGGAGCCTAGTGTCTGTCTCTGAGTGTGCATGTGAGTCTTTGAGTGTCTGCACATGTGACAGCATTTAACTACAAAAGGATGGGTGACTGCATGTATGCATGTGTGTAAACATCTTCATCACATTGTGTGTAATGTAAGACTTTTTAATCAGGGCTTTTTGAGGGTTAAGACTTTAGTTTAGGGTAGTTTAGGTTAGATTTCAACATTTAGCAGTGATGGTTTAGGTTAGGGTAGGGGGCTAAGGAAAGTATTACATGAACAAGCTTCTGTACGACTATAGAAATACATGTGTGTACTGTACTGGACAAACAAACACACATACACACACACACACACACACACACACACACATACACTCACCCTAATTTCACATCATCACTGATGGAAATTACCCAATAGCTAATCAAACGATCATTTTTTGGAGACACAGATACGCAATTGTCTCAGATGCTTAATTACATTCCTGGAAAGCCAGGGAGCAAAGTGCCTTGAAAATTCCAATTTCTCATGCAGATATATATTTCTTTCTTTTCGGGTGAGTTAATGTTCTATTCTCCATTTTTTTCTCCATTTCTGAGGCTGAGATGATGAATTTTGTGCTGCTCATCATCAAACACACAGGGAGAAGCCCTGGAGATCATGGCAAATAGGGGTGTGGGGTGGAGGGGGTGGGTGGGTGTGGGAGGTGTAGAGCATGAGGGAACTGTCATGGAGAAATGCTATGTAGGTCAATGAAGAATTGCACTGGGATATTGCCTCCTCAGCTCTGAGTCTGGGAAGCTGATTTGATTTCCAGTGAATCCATCCAACTTGAATTATGAGAGATTACCCTTCTTAAAATCACCTTGGTGATTGCTATAGTAACCCTCTGCTCTGAGGGGGAGCTATACCTAACAAAAAGAATTTGTCAAAAAAGCTGAATATTAGTAAACAATGTTTACATGACCAAATGTCAGCCTTATATAATGCAAGGAAACAATTCCATGAAAATCCATGCCTATATTTATATTCATGTATTTAATAAATGCTTTTCAATCATACCATACATAATTTTCACATCTGCGTCAGAAACATGTGACATTCTTACACTGAACATTGTTAACCTGTGTGTGGAGCCAGTGGATTGATTCAGTCATTCATTACTTTCTGTGATTGGAGACAGTCAGTGGTCCTAAAAGTGTTAGTGACTGGTGATTGGCTGATCAGATGGATTTTAATATACTGTGTGTAAAGCAGCTTACATGCATATAACAGATACTAACACCACTATTATCAGTAATACTATACAGTATTTATTCATTTTTAACTATTTTATTGATCCCCATGGGGAAATTGTTGTTGTTGACACCTAATCATGTGACCAGGGGGAACTGGGAATCAAACCCCCAGTCCCTCAGTTTGTGGATAACTGCCCTAACAACTGCTTCATGGCTGCCCCAAATTATTACTGAAAAAACTGTGGTGGTATTTTGCTTTCTGGTTAAAATAAAATGACTGATCTTTTTCTTAGTACGATAAAAACTGCAGAAAGGTGAAATAAAGCCACTCCTTGGCTTCTATGTTTTGTTCAGTTAGTAATTGCCACAACAGGTGGTAAACCTAGCTGTCCCCCTGGGCCCACCAACTTCCCAAGGAGGTTAAGAACATACACAACAGGGATAAAACTGGAGCCTGAAACACCAGCTCAGTTAGTACAAAGCCCAGTGCAGGGTAATTAAGAAGAGGAAACCCCAATAATGGCGTGCAAGCCTGTGATGGTAAAGATTAGCTGAAACAGTGAGAAGGGCTACTGAGGAAGATGAGACACTGGCCTTTGTACACAAGCGAGTGTGAGTTGCTGTAGGGGTGGGAGGTACCTCTCCAGTGCTACTGTGTGAGTTTGTATGAGGGTATGAAGCAGTCATACAGTATGTGTACTGCTATGCTGAACGCTTATTTTTAACACATCTGTGTGTCTTATTTTGCAATATTTTGTTTGTCTTGGTCACAAGCTCGGACTGTTGTTGTGCAGCTGCTGCTGACAAAACACTGTATCATGTGATAGGACTGGTGATATACTCTTGGAGTATTTACAGAAGATACATAGACAGGATGTGACTCAAGAGTCACACAGATCACAGAAAAAGCTGTTGTTCGATTGAGACCTAACTGGAACGAGAAGCAGTACAGTAGTTTCACTATGATATCACAACCTCACAAACACATCACAAGATTGTATTTTCCCAAGAAGGCAGAAAATGGAATGAATCATCATTTTTTTCAGATAGAAGAACATCTGAGGGGAATGCTCACACAAGTTTGTGTTGCCAGGTTGTATATGAACACTTCCATGACCATGTAAGTTAAAATGACCTCAATACATTTCTCAAAGTCATCAAGTATTTTTTAACTAACATAAAACATAAAAATAAAAATACCATGAAAATTCAGCC
Organism: Sandelia bainsii; assembly: GCA_032362345.1. Classification (NCBI taxonomy): domain Eukaryota; kingdom Metazoa; phylum Chordata; class Actinopteri; order Anabantiformes; family Anabantidae; genus Sandelia; species Sandelia bainsii. Next base: position 32,012,690 of record JAUMHL010000013.1, read on the forward strand.
AGATAAAATTATTCACTGCTCAATGAGAGTGAAATTCCTCCAGCAACAGACAACATACTTCACACACATGCTGCTCAGGACACATCTTCCCACCTCCCTGTGTATGTGCAATCATTTTTCCAAACCAATCTAGTTTTCAACCTGCATCTTCTCAGCGCTGCTTAACTGTTGATGTTGCAATAGTGAGGAATAGTTTGCTCAGTCACAGATAAGTGTTCGTTTCTGAGAAGTGACTTGTTTCATGCAATCTCTACTGAAATCACAAACTTAAACTTTATTATTTGAAGGAGTTGCTTTGTGTCATGTAACAGTTGTAATCTGTGAACATAGCAACATTTTTTTAAAAGAGGTAGAAGTAAACTCCATCAGTCAAATCATTAGACAGGCTCTAAACAATCCTCCAGGAATATTACATTTATTACTAAGTTTACTGGGGCAAATGTGGATTAGTTGGTAGGGCAGCCATCTAGGAACCCTGGGGTTAATGGTTCGACTCCCGGTTCCCCCAATTCCTGGCCACATGCCCAAGAGTCCCTGGACAAGTCACTGACCCATGGCACCTTAAAGGGGCTGCTTGTCCATTAATCCCCCAAGGGGTTTAATAAAGTATCAATTATTATTATTAATTAAGCATTTGTTGTAAACATCCATGACAGGCAGGCAATAGACATACTGGTTTCAGCGTTGCACCCAGATATCCTGTGTGATGAAGCATTACAGACTTTTCAGGTATCCAGATTATTTTAAGGTTTAAATGACTTGGCTAAAGCAGTGAGATGTAAACATTATGTCCTCTCTGAATTATTGCAGTAATGTTTTTATGCTTCCAGACCTCAGCAGTGACCTTGACTGACAAACCATACATGATACAGAAACTATGAAAATAAGACCCAGGTTGTTAACATGATTACTCTTCAAGGAAATTTTAACTTCAGACTCACATCCAGTACATCTGTGGAACTCTACCTACAGTTAATTTCTGCAGTGCTTTGAAGTTCCATCGCTCGTTCCTGACAGCTCATGGTGAACCCTGATCTCCTCTTTCTCCTCTCCATCAATTTCTGGAGTTGTTATCCTGACTGCAAAGTGCCGCTGTCGCTGCAGGAACAAACTAACTCCATTTCACCATGTCAGAGTGCAGCCCTCGGAGAAAGCAACCTGACTGAGACAAATAGAGACAGACAGCCAGAGAAAGAGTTGCAGCAGGACAGAAACTGAGAAGGAAAAGAGACAGGCATAGACAAATAGAGGCGGGGTGAGAACAAGAGAGAGACAGAAATATTTGGAATAAGATGCAGCAAGTGAGAAATGGAATTGGATGTAGAGTAAGAGACGGAGAGAAAAATAGAAAGTGTGGGAGAGGGAGAGATATACATTGAGTCACATGCAGACAGAAAGAGAGGCAGAAATAAATGAAAGAGAAAAATGTAACAGACAGAGAAACAGACAACTTCATATAACATAGTTAAACATCTTTACTGCTGTTTCTGAATCTCATCTTAAAAACAGCCACCACTCTCTCAGCAAGCTCAACATGACCTAGGATGTTTTTACAACATCTTGCAGTGGTTCCCAGATATATGCTGAGCACCTGTTGGCTGATTTTTCTTCATGCTGCAGTTCAAACCATCTCAGTTGAGTTTAGGTGCAGTGAGTGTGGAGGACGGTCATCTGATGCAGCACCCGTCACTCTTCTTCTTGCTCAAACAGCCCTTACATTGCCTGGAGGTGTGTTCCGGGTCATTGTCCTGCTGAAAAATCAACAATGGTCCCACTAACCAGATGGCATGGTATGGTCTGTCAGTGCAGAATGTTGTGGAAGCCGCGCTGACTAAGTGTGCCTTTGAATTCTTAATAAATCATCAAAGCATCATTAGCAAAGCAAACCTCTAGCTTTATTTTGATGCTGGTAACTCTATTAAATTTATCATCTGCATCAGCTGTAACTTGTGGTCCTTGTCAGAGCCAGTTATATCATAGTATTTGATGTTTTTTCAACTGCACTTAAAGCTTCTTTCATATGTTCTCATCGGTGAGTGGATCTATTGTGAACAGATCGCTGATTTTTCATATGTGCACCCCATCCCCCATTAGTTTTACTGATGTGGATCAAGTGTTAGAATATGAGCTATTCTGCGGCTGCTTTGCTGTAGTGTATTTGCTCAGATGTTAGTTTAAATCCTTAGTTTCTGCTAGACTAACAGTCACACCTGCAGTAGACCTTCTCTGGTTCCATTAGTTTTACTGCTAGTGTCTGATGTAGTGTTGCCTCTGTTTTATCAGTCGTGATCTGTGCCTCTCCAACTCTGCCACCTTCACAGCCTCACAATGGGTCCTTGAGGCAAGCCACACACAAACACATAGCATGACACATGCATACAGAGGTTATCTTGCCCTGACATGCTGGTGGTAATCAGTGTCACATCACATTGTGTTCAGCATATCCAGCAGTCTCCTAAATTAAGCCAAAATGAAGTTATGTAACTTCTTACCTTCTCTTCTGTTCTTTTCCCAGCATACTGAACCCATCATCATGTCAAGCTAGGAAGTGCACCTAAGCACACAATTAAATCTTGTCTTGTTTTGTCATTAGCTCTGTGACCAAAAAGAAACCCTCAAATACATTTGCATGCATGGCACACAGCATGGCTATGTTGCACAAATCGGTGGCTCTTGTTTTGGTTTTAGACTGACCGAGTATCACATTGTAATGCAATGCCATGGGCAGCGGGGTGACAAGCAGGACTGATAGCATTTCATAGTGTTACTTCAGTGCTTCAAGAACTCAATACATACTCTGATGATGACCTGATGGAAGGCTGCCTGAAACCCCAACAGAAGGGAAATCTGGTGTGTCCACTGTTCCTGCTTCTCATATTAATTGAACTGTTGAACATATTTACACTGAATATCAGAATAAATGTGTAATTCTGTAAATAATTCTTTAATGAAGTGCAGTGTAGAAATGGGGCCCTAGGGATGCTTAAGCTTCCTTTGAGATGGAGCAAGTTCCCATTTGCATGCCTTAGAAGTTTTACTGGCAAAAAGTAATTTTAGGCAGAGGAAAAATTTGTAAATTAAAAGTGAATATGGCACAGTCACTTACTGTGATAATAATAATAATCATCACCATCATCATTTTTAAAAAGTCCTCCACAAATGTTATCTTTTAGTAGTTGCTCAAAGCTCCATAAGTACATTTTAGCATTTTTGTCGAGAACAGAATTAGTGGATGGATTATGTTCTGATGCAATGTATTCTTTGAACAAATTAAGCACTACATTTCTATATTAATGAAAACAAGACTGTAATAAGGTGGTTGGGGTAAATGGTGGTCATACAAAGAATATGACAAACCACAGATCTGAGTCAAACTGTGGTTAGGTTTAGGCAATAGAAAAACAGGCTATAGTTACGATGCATTCACATACAGACGGAGCCTTAACTCAAGGCACAATCTGAGGGCAATTTGACACCATCACTTAAATCAGTACAAGATGATCTTAATTGCTGGTCCAATCTACCAATTTCTCCCTCTGGAAGAACAGCAACATTTAAAATGACAATTCTAGTGAAAGTCAACCATTTATTCACAGTTATTCTGATATTCCCCAACAAGATCTGGTTTGAATCTCTCAACTCAGCAATCACTAGGAAAACAAAACATGACTTATTAACTCGTATTATCAATATTGCAAAAAAATCTAAATCCCAGTGGAGTTTATAATGTCCTAATTTTGAATGGTATTACATGGCCAATTAGAATCTTAATCAAATGACTGAACCCCCACCTATGCAAAGCCTTATGGATAGAAAATGACCAAATCAGGGAATTACCTTCACCGGTCAGATCTTACATTTATCACCCAGGCCCACATCACTGTTTCAAAAACCTATAAAAAATAGCTTCAACTGTAGCTTCAGCTTGGTGGACAGCACTTGAGAACACAAAATATAATACGGTTGCCATTAATTTCCCTACAAAATGTATTTGTGATGGCAGTTTAGCTTTATAGAAACTTTTCAGAGACCTGGTTGGCACTGGAGAGTTGAAGTTTGAAGTTTGGCTATATTAACAACATGTCAGCAAATATGGATCCATTTGTCCTTCTCCTGGGCTAGACACTGACAAAGTGAGTTACTGCTTTGTTGTAAAGCAGAGAAAAGATGGATACGTACTCTGAGTCTAGTGAAAACAAATTTTTTTAAAATTGATTTTAAGTGACTGTTAGCTGTCAATGGGAATAATGCATTTTTGCTGCACCCATTTATTAATAATCACATTCATCACTTTTCTCCAAATTGCTTCCTATCTTGACATGTAATAATAAGTTACTAGGCAGTTAGTCAGTGCACTTTGTTCCACTGCAGCTACTTCAGCTCTCCAGTGTTCAGTCCTGTAGGTATGGGGCAGATATTTTACAGCACTTAGGATGGATTAATGTCCTGGTTCATATCGGGCCTTTTATCTGAAAGACGCCGTATTTGTCTTTCTACCATAACATAATGTGCTCTAATTGAAACCCTATTTGTATATGTTTAGATTCTGATTGACTGTGTGATTTGCTGTTCATCACTGTGTGCATAGATTCACAGTCTGTATCTGTGACTGAACTAAGACCACTTTCCTAAAATTTTCTGAGATTGTTTTTCTCCACAACAGTTTGCTGTGTTCTAGTCTGAAAAATATAATAAAGGGAGAAAACAACTCAGAGTCTGATTCAGCAGGACTAAACAGAGCAGGTTTGAGAACATCCTATGACCTGGAATGCAACTGTAAGTGAAGCTTTAACCCCCAATAACAATCGAAAAGAAAGAAAGTCCCAGCAGCTAACATTTTTCACAAGGAAGAAATGTGTCACACAGTGCAGCGATGTGGCTTTCTGATGTATTAAATCATTTGTGAACTAAAGGTCTATATAAACTAAATCAGGTACTGGATTCACAGAAACTACAGTGAATAGATACATTTCATTGTTGGATCCTTGGTGTCCCCCAGACATGAAGGATCTTACATCAGTCTTGCATCAGCTGCAGAACAAAAGTTCACTATAATTCAAGTCAAGTGCACTGTTTCCTCAGTTATTTTCTAAAGATAGGATTTGTTTTTTGTTTTCCATCCATCCATCCATCCATTATCCTAACCACTTGTCCTCTTAAGGGTCCCAGGAGTCCTGGAGCCTATCTCATCTGTCACTGGGCAAGAGGCGAGGTACACTATGGACAGGTTGCCAGTCTATCACAGGGCTAGAAGTATAGAGATAGACATCCATTCACACCTATGGGCAATTTAGAGTCACCAATTAACCTAACATGTATGTCTTTAAACAATGGGAGGAAGCCGAAGTATTCAGAGAGAACACAGGGAGAACATGCAAACACAGAAAGGCTCCCAGCCGACCTGTGGATTCAAACCCCGGTCCTTCTTGCTGTGAGGGGACAGTGATAACCACTACAGCACTGTGCCGCCCTATTTTCTTTTTTTTATTATATGATATATTTACATTGTATAATTGGTCTTCAATTTAATTCTAAAACTTTCCATATACTTTATATAACGAGGTTTGATGTTTACTTTGTGTCAGAAGGTGTTCTCTGCCTCTTCACATCTCTTCGTCACACACAGTTTCCAGGCAACTGAAGGGCACAGTGATGAGAACAGCAGAGCATAACACAGGGCTGGCATTGCTGCAGCAGGAACTGGACAAGTTTAATGAAGATGGGCAGGAAAACAAAGAGGACAGGAAAAAAAGAAACAAATGCTAACAGTAGGTCAAAAAGGAAGAGTGAGCAGAAGGACAGCACAGCGGATCACATTTGGCTTCCCAGTCGCCTACAAATTCAAGAAGATAAAGCCTGGCTTTGATACATGTGGCAATAAAGTTATTAGGGGCCTCGTAGCAATTCACTTGAGGGGGTGGGGTTCAACAAAATGACCTCAGTTGGATGACACTGCTTTGGAAGTGCCTCTAGCAGTCTGATTATGTCTTGCCTTATTATATTAGATTATTAAAGATTATAAACCCACAACTCTCTCCCAGCTTCTCTGATACTAATATATGTATTAGCCACACAATGCAGTGTTTTGATTTGATGTTCATTTAGTTTTCAGGATGGATGAGGGTTCTTCTTTAGAGGGCTCTGTCTAAAGATCAGTTCAGAGCACCCTGTGAGTTTTAAAGTTTTAGTTTAGAAATGAGATGATTGAGTAAGAAAATAATACAGTCCTGGATCTTGGCTTTTGGCTTGTTTAACCAGGATTCACATGCCTTCATTCCTGCTACACACACAAGATTTCACGGTTAAGCTTGGCACAAAAAATAATGTGTACTGTGGAAAAAAGTGGCATATATTCTAAAAACATTTGCATTTAGACATTTTAGTTCAACTATAAATGCAGAGTGTGAGACATCAAACCAGAGAGAGGCAATAAATGTTCAAAAAACTAAACCAAATAGCATGGATTCACCTTCGTCAAACACAATATCACCACATGAAATGCCTATTTAATTATTTGCCAGGAAAACTCCTTTTCCAAACATGAAAACACAACTCTCTTATTTTACCAAACAATCATGGTGGGAGGAGAGCTCAGAGACTTAAATAAATACAGACCTCTGATTTGAAGTTTGAAAAGTATAGCTTTGCATGTGACTGCTAAGCTCCAAGGCGACAAGTGTAAATACTGTCACGGAACATTTTAAGTTCAACAATGTCTGTTATTGATGCTGTTTGTTTTCAAAAAGTAGAGACCAATGACTGGCTGTATGTCAATGAGCATTTATTCCTCTCTATAAATTAGCAGGAATGGCAGCAGCTCATGGCACCAAAAAAGAATATCTAATTGACAAAACATTCTCACCTGTAAGTTGAATGTCTATAAAGATTCTCAGTCATCCAGGTCAGGGTTATCCCAAAAAAGGTTATTCAGTGGCAAGTGGACTTGTTTTAGTTCCTTGAAGAGGTTTCACCCTCCATTCCAGAGGGCTTTCTCAATTCTCAGAATTGCGAATTGAGAAACATCTTCAAGGAACTAAAACAAGTCCAGTTTCCACTGAATAACCTTTTTTGGGATCACCTGTAAGTCCATTTTCTGCTCTGGAGTTTCTTGCCCATGTTTACTTGAAACCTGAAGTGTTGGCTGTGGCTGAAACATCTCCAAGTTTACAAACTCCATCTGATGATGAAGATGCGATTAAATGTCCCAAACTTCCTTTTTTAGGTGAAAATTTACACTTGAAAGAAAATAATATGCAGATACTTTTGCATTAAGGCTAGAACATACTTCACCTCTGCAGGTGAGCGCATACTGTCAAGCTGCACTCTCTTTGCCACTGATGATCTCTGCCACTGTAGTCCGCACTGCAGACAGGAGAGCTGCAAAGACCAGCATGACAGTTCGGTGTCAAGACCATTTCAGTATCTAAATGTTGTGCAGCACACGAGTTTTTGGTCTTTTAAATATGGGGAACCACTACATCAGCTGCAACACAGGCACCCACACAGTCAATCTCTCACAGGGGCCAAAACCTCTTGTAGTCACTGTCAGAGCTCCACCATACTACCAATCTCTCCAGTAGAGACAAGGTTCAGTTAATGTGAAAAATTATCAGCCCCCTTTATGACATCAAACAAAACCTTTAACTTTTCCATGGAAATGACCATAACCTGAAATGTTTATAGTTTATTTGATGACTCACAACTGACAACTTCTTTTGGTAGTTCCTAACTAGGTTGGCACATGTCACTTGAGCGATCTTAAATTGTTCCAGCTCATCCAAATTGCATGGTTTTTGAGCATGGACATTAGCTTGCCACTAGACTTGCTCAGTAGAAAAATGTTTCCATCATGATTCATTTTATGAATGTTGGACAGAATTTTAGGGAAATGTTCCTTGGGGGCTAATAATTTGACATTAACTGTATCTTCTTGCTAGTTCTGATTCTGTCCATGATACTGAGCAGTGGTCAGTTTGTTCCTGACCCACTACATCACACATTATGTAACCACCAGGCCACAGATCCTATAGTCCATCCTCTCTCACTCTTCTGTTGCATTTAAGCTAAATCCCCTTTAAGGCAAAAACAACAGCCTGAAAAGTAACAGTTTACACCTCATGTTTTCTAGTTCCTCGTTTTATTAGTGCTACTTTTGACAGTTTACACAGAATTGTCATGTGCTGTCATATTTACCTCACAGGAAACACCACTTATTACTGGGTGAGTCTCATGTTTCAGGATCTGCAAGGGTTTCAGGAAAATGCTTAGTATTTGATAACAGAAATACAAAGCAAACCTCACATGTACTTAAACACATCCATTGCTCCATTTGAAACTGTTTCTGAATGTCACTGCTCTTGCTGTTGACACATCCTGCATGTTCCCAGAGTCCCTATTTACTGGTGCAGATAGATGTGCAATGCGTGTTTATTTGTGTGTGTGTTGATTGCACATGAGAAGGAAGCTGCTGGAGCTTTTGTATGAGTTAATTACTAAGACAGCATCAAACAATGGAACAGAAACGCTCTCCATGGATAGCCTCAGCTGGCTGCACACCTCTCACTGCTGTGATAAGGTGTGTGTGTTTTAGTTAGTTGGGTAGGAATAGAGTCTGTATTTGTCTGATGTGAGCTTGTGTGTGTTGTCATGCTGGGTATCCCACAACAATTTTTACAATGGGCAGATAAAGAGAAGTGCCACTGTGTGTCCAAAAATTTGAGCTTTCAGCAGAGAACAGTGTGGACACATCTTGGTCAGGTTGGAGCATTTCAATTAAATCACAAAAAAATCAGTTCAGTTTTTTGATCATATGAGGTGTCATGCACAAGATGTTTTTGTACTGTTGGCCTATCTCTTTCACATGTTTTCTGATGTAATGTAATGTAATGACAAATATTCATACAGTGCATCACAGCATGACTGACATGATATTGTGAAAGTGAAGAGTGTGAGCTTTCAATCTCTGCATGTAGAGGTTTTGAGTGCTTAAGATTAAGAGCTATCAGATTGGGAATAGTACACTTCTTACTGTATTGTTGGATATTTCCAGCATTCTTCAGGTAGAATTGTATCTTTAGCTCCTTTTATTAAAATCCTTATTTCAATATCTTATTTTCCTATTGCAGTCACGTCTGGGGCCCATTGAATGACACAATAACTTGATATCTTATTCAATTGAAATGCCATGGAGCAATAACGATTTGCTACAGCAAACAGCTTGCAAATAAAGCTTGTCTCCCTGAGCGGTAATAAAAAGTCTCATGTGGAAGAGGTTATATTAGGACTGTAAGAAATCAAATAGATAGGATATGGAGTGCTCAATTTCCTTCAGATCTCCAAAAAGTGAGCTAAGTTGTATTTTGGGGGCAGGGCAAATACTGAATCACTGAACTTACACTTGAGCAAGATGCTGAAATGTCAGCAAGTTACAGACATGTGCTGTCTGCTACCCGTGTAAGGAAACACGTTTTTGGTCAATTTAACAACTTTTGTGTTTAGATGCAGTTAAATCACCAAGTTACTATGGACTTTCTGATTTCTTAAACATCATGTAATGCAATGCCATTGGTTGTAACATAAGCAGTGAAGGCTACTTACTTAACGCATTTGTGAGTCTGCTATGGCATCTGTAACGTAAATTTCTCACCACGCAAGTCTGGTTGGGACCCAGATTGGGAAAAGATTAATTTTGACTAAGACCATAACCTTGGAGTTACGTCTAGCTACTTCAGAGTTCACACTAGCTTCAGCTCAACTGAATGGCTTTTGAAATGAAAACTGTATTCCCCATTTCTCACAATATTACACTTGCTTCACTGCCAGTATGGACAGAAGGAATGATTACAGTGACATTGTACATATGGCCATGTGAGTATTGTATTACTTCAACCTGATATATCTTTGAAAATAAGCAAGCCATTGCACCAGAATCGGGTTAGTAAAGGAAGGAATCTGCTAAATGTACACACAAGATGTTGTGAATGTAAAATCACTGTGTAACCTGACTCTTGTTTGCACAAAATATGTTGAATTCATTTTCACTTGATCACAGTCTGGAGCTCTGTGAAACTGTACAGGGGTCAGAAGAGATCCATTGATCAATTTCCAGTAAAAACATATATAACATACTAATATACTCGGATGATGAGATTCAAACTCACAGAGGTCACCAACTACAAAACACTTTTATTATGTTGAGTGTTAACCTTTAACCAGGAGCAACTGTGAGGTTGCTGCATACACAAAGGCTAACAAGGTCACACAAGCTTGCTGTCCTGTCCATATGCCTGCAGGGTCCAGACTCCACTTTTAGCTGGAGATAACCTCCCTAAACAACACAGGTCCTGGGACTCAGAGCTGAATGAGTCACAGATTATCTGTGTTAACAAAGGTCAGCGTTGTTATAGCCTTGACGTGGAGTGTCCACCAGCTTATCTTTCATCTGGCCTTGATGACCAAACAGTCCCCTGTGTCAAGAGGTAAGATTGGAACTGTCAGAGGATCTGGAGCTGGTAAACAAGCAGGGTCTGTACCTAACCTCTATGTGCTTACAGTTTAACAGAAACAGTTCATGTGTGTGTGTGTGTTTGTGAGGGGAGAAGAGAAGATGAAAAAAAAGAGAAGTCTGTGAGAGTGGTACAGAGGGAAGAGAGAGAGGGAAGACCCACTCAGCCCTCAAGACATAATTAGACTTCTACATTCCAAGTAGTGCAACATGGTGGTGAGTCTCCCACCAAGGTGAGCCTTGGTTTGTGGTGGAGCACTCCCTTTATCTTTTCCAATCATGTGCCTTGTAGCACTACATATACATGAAATGTTACTAAGGAAAAAGACATAGACAGCGCATAGAGTTCAACTTTCTTGTAAAATTTAAATTAAGTTAAAGGCTTCTAAATGTTCTTGTAAAACATTTTCTTGTCAACACGGGTTTTCAACCAGGTCTGCTAACAAGTGCTATTATCATAATTAGGGTGTGTGTTTGCTTATGTGTGTGTTATCCTCTGTGTGCAATAGAAGGGTAAGTGATTGTCTATGATTCCAGCTCTTAAGTGCACAAAACACACAGCATAATTATGCACAACTAGCTGCAAAACGGCCGTGTCATTTTGCCCAAGAATGTCTCTGTCTCGACGTTGCATTTTTTTTTCTATTTCTGTCTCTGTTTCCTTATCTGTCTGTCACCCTCTGTCTCTCTGACACACACACTCACACAGTTATGTCTCACTATGCTTGAGAATATATTCATTGATATAATGCATTCCCTGGTTCCTTACAACACATGTTTGATGTGTTTATGCCTCAACTATTTTGTGGAGGGGGAAGACAAAATAAGTGTGCAAATGAGTAAGAATACAAAGACGCTGTAATAAGAGGAGGAGGGAAACAACAATTAAAAGGATGTCTCTTTGTTGTTTTTTCTTTGTGTATCACTTGTGAGTTTTAATGGTGGGTAGTGTCTACTGACCCTTTTTACCCAAGTGATTTCCAGGCAAAAATGCTGGAGTGGGATGATTTTGTATGAGGTCCTAAAATACAAATGATAATCACTGGTGTCTAGTGAAGCAGAAAGACTTCTTCCCAGACATGGTGGTCACTGGCATTGCAGTCCCTGCAGCCTGTAACTGCAGGAGTTTTATGCCAGAATAAGACAACACATTGTTCCTGTCCTTGGTGATTTTGGGCAGTTGTGGAGTCTTGCTATGAATTGGTTGAGGCAAGTTCCAGACAGCAACTAGCATTACAATTGTATGCCTGCACCGACCAGTAAAGTTGTAGTTTACATACATGTCTATTCAGACAAGTCTAGCTGGACGTTTGTGTTAGATGTGGCATTTCTGAGATACAGCACTGATGATAATGCGACATAAATGAGGTCAAAGTGATGACCTTTGACCACCAAAATCTAATCACTCCATCCTTGAGTTCAATAGAAAGCTGTTGCCGAAGCAGAGGCATAAAAATAGAGAATACTGCCAGATGTCTGTTAATCATCAATTAATACATTAATTGTCATGATAGACAACACAGTGCTTTATTGTACTACACTATGTGTTACACTGAGGAATAGCATTCTCTTGGGATAATTGACCCCTGTTAACAATACATACATTAATCTTTGTAAACTTTGAAAAAGTTTTGATACAAATGCAGACAGTGAAAATTATAGAGGGAACTACAGCAGCGGTGAGCAATGGCATTAACTTATCAGTTGTCAGAGGTATATACAAAATGGAGGACCCAAACACAGACCAGGGCAAGAGAGGGTTCAAACAAAGGAAACTTTAATAACAAAAGTACAAACGGGGAAACAAAACCGAACAGAAAATCACTCCAGGTGGAGGCAAAACTATTACAATAAAATAAACACTA
>JAUMHL010000013.1:32025158-32040644 GCA_032362345.1 Sandelia bainsii
TGACTAAGGTGAGGGAGGAACTGAAAATACAAGGAAAGAATGACACAAAAGGACAAGAGGAGGACATGAATCTGACATCAGTAGAGCAGCAAACAAATGTCAGGTTATTAAGGCTTTGCTGTAAAGTACATAGATATACTGTAAATAGATGTTTCCAGTCAGCCAGCAACCCAGCAGCAGCCCTGACCATCAAAATATTTGAGTGGTTGATGCAACTTCCTGTCAGGAGGCAAGTTAGAAAAAGAACAATCAACTGGACACATTAACATTTTACCAAAAATCTGCACCAGTATAAAAGAAAACTTTCAGAAGCATGATGAACCACAGAAGCATGATGCAGCCAAGCATCAAGTAGACAACTGAAAAATCAACTACAGTTTCTTTTACTTTTATTACACAAACAATGAACACAAACAACAAGAATGAAATAAGGTGATTGTGACCCCAGCCTCTGACCTTTGGCCACCAAAACCTAACTGCAGATTTGAAGAAATTCCCTCAAGGCATTCATGACACATCAGTTCACAAGCATTGGATGAAGGTCACTATGACCTTGACCTCTAATCAGCTCTTTACTGACTCCAATTGTAAATTTGTACCAAATTTGAGTAAATTCCCTTTAAACGTTCTTTACAAATCACATTCAGAAGTATGGACCACAATTGGATGAACGCAAAGTCAGTGTGACCTTGAGCTTTGACCTTTGACCACCAAAATATATTCAGTTCGTTTTTGGGTCCAACTTGCCAGTTGTGCCAAATTTGAAGGAATTCCATTTAAGCATTTCTTAGTTATTGCGTTCACAAGAACTGGGTGGCTGTACGGACAACCTGAAAATATAATGCCTTTGGCCCTGGCTAGCGCTGCTGTGGATGTATAAAAACGCATTTCAGTAACTTCCAAAAATTGTCAGCTGTCATGGCCTCAAAGCATAAATACCATGTCATGTTTTTGACGCATATGACTTAAACAGTTTTTATGCCTCCGCGCTGGTGACAGCCATGGCAGGGGAAATTATGTTTTCAGGTTGTCCGTCCATATGTACATATAGCCACCCAATTCTTGTGAATGCATTATCTAAGGAACACTTGGAGGGAATTCCTTCAAATTGGACTGATTTGATTTGAAAAACTGATTAGAATTTGGTGGCCAATGATGAAGTGATTATATTTTGGTGGCCAAAGGTCAAAGGTCAGGGCGCCACTGACTTCACCATTCTTATGAATACGATATGTGAAGAATGCTTTAAAGCAACTGTCTTAGCAACTTAGACTCAATGATTAGTATTTGGTGGCTAAAGGTCAAAGGTCACAGTCAACTCATATTCATCCAGTTCTTGTTGTGAATCAGTCTTGTTGTGATTTCTCAAGAACACCTTGAGAGAATTTCTTCACATTTGGGACAAATTATCACTTGGGGTCAAGGATGAACTGATTAGATATTGGTGGCCAAAGGTTAAGGTCACACTGACTTCATGTTCATTCAATTCTTGTGGCCCATTCTTGGGAACGCAATATGTGAAGAATTCTTTGAAGGAACTGTCAACTTGGACTCCATGTTGAGCTGATTAGTTTCATTGTGACCTCATGTATGTCCCATTCTTGTCAATGCTATATCTCAGAAACACCTGGAAGAAATCTATGTGATTTCTTTGCTGGGGAGGGAACCAAAGTTACTTGAACAGAAGATACACTCATAGGCCACTGCAATGCAATATGGAGTACCTAATATTAAGTGGTGTTTCTTATATTTTAGCCACTCTGTCTACATAAATGAGTGTGTATATTCACATTTAGAAAGTATTCACACACCTTGAGTTTTAAATTTTTTTTTTTACTTTTCCTGTTGATATCTGAAGGTTGAGTCATGGCAACTGGACTTCATCTTGTTAGCTTGAAACATTTCACTACCAATCCAAGTAGCTTCTTCAGTCTGAAGAACATTTCAGCCTAACAAGAAAGAAGTCCAGTTGCCATTACTCAACTTCCAGATAACTTCACCTGGATTCACTGACATTTTCCCATTAATCTACACACAATAACCCATAATAACAGAGGGAAAACATATTTTGTGAAATGTCTGATAATTTATTGAAAATCAATAAATTAACAGACTTCTTGGGTAAGCCTCTACAAACTTCTAACACCTAGAATTAGGTAGGTTATTAAAATTTTCCTGATCATCTCAAGCATCTCTGAATTGCCATCTTCGAGTCTCTCATTCCATGAGGTTTAGGTGTTGGATTAAAAATGGGCCAGTCAAAGACAGTCAGAGACTTGCCCTGAAGCCACTCCAGTGTTGTGTTGGCTGTACTTAGTTAGTCGTTAAGCTTTATTTAATCAGGTAAACCTCACTGAGATGAAGATCTCTTTTGCAAGAGAGAAACCTGAGAACAAATTACAAAATACAGTACATATATACAGTACCAATTTACAAAATAATACAGTCTGTACGACACCATCTGTTGTTAGACCCTGGAATTGGTCTAAGGACAGAGAGTTTTAGGTCATTGTCACATTGGAAAACGAACTGTTTCCTGCAATCTGGAGCAGGTTTTCTTCCAGGGCTTGTCTGTATTTGGCTGCTGAAAAGCCCCTTCATAACAGGATGCTGCCATCACCACGCATCACTGTAGGGATGGTATTACCAGGTGATGAGCAGTACCTGTTACCAGACCAGAAAATATTTTTTTTCATGCTATCCTTTCATGAGCCCCTAAATGCTGTTTTACAAACTGCAAGCAGGTTGTGGCTTCTCTTAAAGCATGCCTCTATAAAGGCCTGCATGATGAAGTCTTATAGATGGTTGTCCTTCTGGCTGGGTTTTACCATCTACTGTTGTTCTTTGTCACCTCTCTGACTCAGGACTCTGACTTGCCATGTGAATTTCCCCAAGGGGATCAACAAAGTAAAGTATCCATTGTGGGACATTATATACACAGGTGTATCTTTCCAAACTATGAGCAGTCAGTTTTAACCCTCATCTATGACCAGGAGTTTTGAATTGAGACTTAAGAATAGATCATGAAGAAAAGTGGAAATTAGTTTCCTCCACCACATGGCAGGGCTCAATCTTAGAGATAGAGTTTAGACATCCAGAAGGAGCTCAGAGCACACTGGAGAAATTATACATCTTCTAATGCCTCAAGATGCCCCAGGAGGCACTCAAACACTGTGGGGAAAGGGATGTCTGACTGTCCTGATTAGCTTGCTGCCACCCCCAACCCAATTCCAAAGAAGCAAACAGCCTGCCACTCAAACCACGTCTATGTTGTTGAAAGATGTTTCATTAACATGGAAGTCAAATTGTCTCACTCTGTTTTAGTCGCTCTGACAGCTCTACACAAACCACAGCTTAATGAGGGCCTTTCATTTTCTGGAAACCCTATGGAAAAAAAACATGTTGGTACTGTCATGATTTTGCTGTGCACCATTTCCAGAATTCATCATTCAGTAGCCCAGTCAGCCTGCCCACTTGTGTGATATAACTCCAGGACAGTGTTTGGATATTGATGGGAGACGCCTGTCACACCCAGTCACAGCCCCATTATTAATAATGTTGGTTATGGGAAGAGAGAGAGAAAGATTAAATTATGTTCTTGATGATGTCTGGGCCCTTGCAGAGACGTAAGGGTAACTGGGGCGACCGTGAATCTTTGAGGTACTGGCTGATGGCTTTCAAAGGGCATAACGTTTATGTGTGTATTGCTAAAAGGGGATGAAATAGGTCTGTTGGGATCCCAGAGATGTGTTGATGCCACTTTCACACCAATCCCCTGTTGCTCTCTCCAACATTCTGCTTCCCTTGTTTCACTGCTTTGTGCCTCACATCCTACAGTATTTCTCTTTTTACAATTCGTCACTTTTTTTAATCATGTGATCTTTCTTCAGATATTTCAAGGAAATGATCTTATCTTTAAAGATTTTCTCTGCAGTTTAATGCAGTGATAATGTGGATGGGAAGTAGATACCTGTAGGCTCTCCCTGTCTTACTCATTGGGTTTTTAATGCTTTCTGTTTGACTCTTACCTCTCACTTATATGGGTGACTTGTAGTGATGAAGATGCTCCTTTCTCTCTCCCCTGGAGGGCCTGATAGCAGTGTTGTGCCATTAACAAGAAGTTGCACTCATGCTTTGGCAGCTTAATCTGCTTCACTACTCTCCCTTCACAATATAGCTGAGCTTCTTATATTTCTTACAGTTGTAATGTGGAAGATATAAGTCACAATGACATATGGTAATTTGAGTGTAATAATAATTGTTTCCTATTAGGAAAAGGGGGAAGTGTTTTAACACATAACTAAATGGAATGGAATGGAAAGGAAAAATTAAGAATCTAAAGCCACTGCTGAGTTACGGAGCTATCTGTAATGTTTTGGGCAACAAAGAAGAGACACAGGTGGTCACACAAATACAAAGAGGGAAAAAAACACACACTGAAAGTCCTCTAAACAGAATATGTAAAGAGAAAGTGCACAGGCACATCAATACCAGTGTTTCAGAGTTATCAACAGTGTATCTAAGAGATGTACATGTGGCGTAGACAGAAACACGATCACATCATTAAATTCACCTGCTTCCACTCTGGCTACTCTGCCACTCATTCTCTTTATTTCTTTGTTCAGTTCTAGCAGTCCACAGAAATTGATGGTCATCATAAGAAGCAGAATGTTGGGGCCCGAGGGACCATAATGGCACACTGAGGAGGTTTGCATTGTGTGTGTGCTTGTATTTGATTCTGCTTGATTCATTATAAAATTATTTTCAGCAACACATGAAGGAGGAATTTGTTTTCCAAATGATTTGTATAGTGAAGCACCTGAGAAATAGCAAACTACTGTATACTGATAACATTAGCTTTTATTACATCCAACTGACTACTCATGTGAAAACATGAGAGATAATACATTTATTTCACTCCATTAATGGGCATCAGTGAGCTCCTTGCAAGCTTGTAGTCAGTGACTCGCCACGATTGAGCTAATTATTCCTCATCATATCCAGCAGGTAGTAATTAGGCCTTTGTTACTCGCTATCATGCTGTTGATACAATACATGGCTCTCAGGCTGCAATTGTTTCCTGCAATTGTGAAGAGGTAAAGGAGATTATGCATTTTAAGAGGTGAGAATTAAAATAATATGAGGCAAAACCCAGCGAGAGGAGAGAGCACTCTCTTTGTGTTTACTACTGATGTTTATTCATGGAATATAAGTATAATATCATGTCATTTAAAGTGATTCATTCATCATGCTCAATCGAGTGTTCTTGACTGCTGCTGATGTTCGAAATGGAAAACCAAATTGACTCCTGTCTCAGCTGATATAAAGCAGAGGAAAAACAAAGAGCAAATTGGCTATTTAAGAGATCAAGCTATAAAAAGCTGATTGCGCTGAGTGTGTTTTCTACAGATGTTGTTTGTCAGGCATGATAGCACGTCTAAGTGATGGGCTAGCTGATTTTGAAGAACACAACACTCACAAGACTCTTAGCTGATTGCTGTTACACCCACAATCACCCACTGGCAGGGGACTATGCACAAACTTTTATTGAAACTTTTCCAACAGTTTCATTCAAAATGATTTGATGATTATGAGAGGACAAGACCTGTCCCCACAACAAAAAATCATAGAAATGCTAAAAACAGAATGTTTTTTTCCCCTGAAAAAATAAGGCCTCTTACGAGCCTTAGAGGACACTCTGCCAATTTTGGTATCTTTTTTGGGACTTGTCTTAATCATGAAGTTGCCAGGCAAGTAAAAAGAATAGAGAAAAAATGAGTAGATGGGTGAGGAGAAAGTTAGGTGACATAGTAAATAGAGTGAGGATGTGGTGGGTGGATGGGTCACAAAACAGACGATTTTCCTACAGGACACCAATGTATTCTCTTAGTTTATTTGACAGAGACAATAGACAGTTTTAGACTACTTCTGAATTAGCTTATAAAGCCAAATTTCATCATGTGTTTCTTCCCTCGGCAGGGATACAAAAAACTCACATATCACAAACTGCAAAAAGATCACGTATCAAACATATTTTCTTGTTTCTTATTCTTGCAGTATCATATGAAGGTTTTCGTTGGAAATTCCAGCTGCACACATGACTAATGTTGACGTGCTAAAAAATGTAAGAAATGTCTGACTATGCAGGGGAGTATGAGGGGAGAGTAGCACTCTGTGCACAAATGTAGTTATCTGGTCAGTGATCAGTGAATCATGGTTTCCACTGGTCCTCCTACATACAGACACGCACACGCTTCTATTCATACTACAACTGCATTAATAATCCAGTCTGCTACATTTATATAGTGAGTACTCCATGAAACAGTTTATAATAAAATCTATTACAGGCTTTATTTCCACACAGGTAAGTTGTTTTTCTTTGCATAATGCTAATGCATAATATAGTACCAAAGTCTATTTATTTATCATGTGATTAACTTTGTTGACTTGCATGACTGTGGCCCTTGACTGTATCTACAATGTAATAGCCTAGTGATCAATAAACTACCCATGGAATTGAGGTGGACTTTGAGTCAGTATGGTTCATGAAGCCTTTAGACCACAAAAACCTTCAATTTTGTTTTTAAGATGTTGTGTTAAAAGCCTTTATTTACTGAGCAATAAATCACTTCACCAGCACTCGAGAGTATACAGTAATTACTTAAGTTTTTAGGTTATTACTGTTTTTGTTTGTATGACATTTCCAAAAACGAAAGAAAATTGATTTAATCTTGTCAGCAGTTTGCTGGTTTTGAACTCGAGCAGAAAATCAACCTCTGAAAACAAAAATGTCCTTCAAACAGAAGTGATGTACCTCCCTCTCAGACACTGATCTGACTTTGAATAACTCCTTTTGTTGTTCCACATGAGCCTTTTGATTGAGAGTTTTCTGAATGATGCAAACATCCTCCACACTTTACCAACATTACATTTTTCTCACAATGAAGAGCTGAGAAGCACATGTTGGTGAATCAAGTGGTGCGTTTATGCTCCGTCTGAAGTAACACATTTGTTGTGAATGCTCCTATTGAGCCCTCCTTGTGTAGCTCTATTGTCCTCTCCATAAGATGCTATCAAACACAACAAATGCATCCCCCTTTTATATTTTCTTAGGAGCTTTCATCTGTGCTTGCCTTTATCTAAGAGGGGGAGGACAGGGAGGGCTGTGACATTTGTTGCTGTGTGTGCGCGCGTGTGCGTGTATACAGTCCCTCTCTTTATCTGAACAACAGGTTAGATTCACAGTCCAGCACACAGATGAAGATAGTAATGTGTGCAGGAATGTTGGTATCTCGCTGGGTTTCCTGATGAGCAATGATGGGGAAGACTTCTGCATCTGTGTGTGTGCGCGCGCATGTGTGGTGAGGCCATTTAATGGCTTTTTGATGAACATCTGTTAAGTCCAGTTTGAGACTGAAAAGACTTCTGCAATAATGCTGCAACAGAAGACTAGACACAAGTT
This sequence comes from Sandelia bainsii, assembly GCA_032362345.1. Lineage (NCBI taxonomy): Eukaryota > Metazoa > Chordata > Actinopteri > Anabantiformes > Anabantidae > Sandelia > Sandelia bainsii. The sequence goes on from JAUMHL010000013.1 coordinate 32,032,621, forward strand.
CCTAGCAAAAAACAAACAAACTTAAATGACGACTTGTCTAGAGTTTAGATCACCGTCAACCACATTCAGCAGTTTATGATTAAACCCATGACAGCAAAACAGATAGGATTTCTGGAAGTGCTTAGGATTTCCCAGATAAGAGCTGCTGTGGTTTGCAAAATGTGCTGTCTGGCACGATTTGGTCCTTTGAAGACAGAGAAAGACAGCAAGCCTCCCCGCTTGGAAGGAAAACTTGTGTGTGAGGGACGCTGTGACTCACTGACACACATTTATCATTTTGCCTTCCTGCTCACCCCTTAAACAACTCCAGCATTTACATAGCCCAAACAACATCTGTCTTCATGTCAAGCTCTTCTTTTAAACCCTGAAACACACCACACAGTGCAACAGACAGACTGGGTTTACAATCTGGCTTCAAATTTGTTTAGAAGTTTTGATGTGGCTGGAAGACTTGTAAGCAAACGTCTGTTAAGAAAACATGGCAAAGAATGACAAAAGTGGTACAGTTGTCAAATACATGTACAAAATGGTGGACCCAAACGCAGACCAGGGCAAGAGAGGGTTTGAACAAAAGAGTCTTTAATAAAACAGTACAAACAGGGAAACAAAACTGAACAGAAAATCACTCCAGGTGGAGGCAAAACTATTATACCAAAATAAACACTAAAGGCAGGGAGGTAGACAAGGTGCAGAGGGAAAGTGAGGAAAGGGGCTAAACTATCTAACATAGGATGAACAACGTAACATGGAGACCTGGGGAGAGCATGAGATGAAGAGAAAAAGAACCGAACAGAGACTGAAACCAAACCAACTTACGGGAGTGAGGAGAGGACCTGAGGAGAGGACCTGAGGAGAGGACCTGAGGAGAGGACCTGAGGAGAGGACCTGAGGAGAGGACCTGAGGAGTAGAAGGAGCGGAGACCAGGATGATGACAGGTGGCATAACAGGATGAACTGACGTGAAGAGTGCAGGACAGAAATAGTGAAGGGACTAATGAGAAACGAGATGCACCTGGGAGCAATTAGGGAGTGCGAGTGGAGAGAGGGGAGTGGCCAAGGTGAGGGAGGAACAGAAAGACATAGAAAGAAAGACACAAAACAAGGATATGACCATGACAACAGTATGCGATCATCATTCAAAAAGTCCTTTCAAAAACTGTAAATTACTTATTTTAAACCAAAACAACCACAAACTAAATTATTTCAGATTTTCTGCCCAGATTTCATCCATCTATATTTAGAAGAAGTTTATTCAGTTAACTGTGGTTAGTGAATTTGACAAGCTGCAGGGGTGATGGATTTAGTAGCAACTTGTGTCAGTTTGTGAGCAGTGCTTCTTTTCAAAAAGATGGGCAGAGATAATGTCTGCTCTGATGCATTGCCCATGTCAAAGGAAATGTCAGCAAACAAACAGTTGCTCATTTCAGCTGACATCTGAGTTGATGAAATGAAAGACAGAAGAAATTAGGGCTGCCTGTCCTATATGAAGGAGGCGGCCATAGTAATTAGCTTTTCTGCTAAAATGTTTATGTCCACTGAAATGTCATCAGTCAAATCAGTGCCTTCATCTTCTGCCTCGAGCTGCTTCGAATGGGATATTTCTTTCAGCCTAACATTGATTGACAGAGAGAGGATTGATGAGGATTTCAACATGAGCTTGTCTGCCCTTATGACACATCAATTCCTCTTCAAGAGTTAGCTGAGAACAGAGAAGACAATGTGACTAGGTGTCAGTTGTGCTTTCCCCCGAAAGCGCAACAGTCTTTGTCGAAAACATCAAATGTGATAATCTGTTCACATCACTTATTCTGAATACTGCTGATTGTTCTTCACAACCCAACTCAACTAGCTCCCCATCATGTCTGAGAAGTGATTCTGAACAAACACAGCATGTTGCTCAGTTTCCCATGGCCTCAGTCCTGCGCAGCAGAGAAGTCACTGTTGGTAGAGCAGGAGCTCTGAAGGCCTCAGCAGAGGGATGTGTCTTGCAGGCAGGTGGGAGGGTGTGATGAGTGACTGGCACCTGCTGAAGAAGCACCAGATGGCCAGGCAGGGGCCCGTGCCAGCAGGGTGAGGGGACCCTGTGTCACTATGTGCATCTGCAAGTCTGTGTCAGGATTCTGGCAGAGCAGTAACATTCAGCCAGCCATCACCACTCGGCAGCCTGCAGTCATGAGGATGAAAATTCTAGTTGGGCAAGAGATGAGTCGAAATACAGGCCACACACCTGATGCTGTGTTGACATGCAGGGAAAGTGGCAGTCATCCAAATAAAATCTGAGAGTATAGAGAGGAGTCAGAGTGAGATTGACTGTGTCATCTGGCCAGATAATCTAGGTGAAGGAAAAGTTATGAAGTCATCATAAAGTACAGTTTAATCATAGAATAGGGCAGATGAGCTGCAGTGGCAGACATTTTATTCTCAATATTGTGCATTGGAGAGCATTCCTTAATGTCTTTCTCAGAGTCGCCCATGTTTTTCCCAAACATGTTTGATCTTTGTCACCTATGATGACGATATGTGCACCACAATCAGATAGAGGAAGGACACCCAGTACAATGGCCCTTTTTTATTTTTGCAAGCACAGATGATGACCTCAAGGCCTGATCACATACTCTACGCAGGACAGTTTATTTCAGTTTTGGGAATATCTCTTACATTCTTTCAATATATATAAAGCATTTTGTAAATCTGAAAACAGACACAGTTCTCTTGTGTGGCCTTTTGAAATCCACTGATCAACTGCTGGGTTCATCCTCTTGGATGTGTCATCTAGCAGAACTGAGCAAAGCATCAATACAAGGTGATACCCCCCCCTCCATGGACTTCTGCTGTGATAGAAGCTGCAGCATCTAAAGAACCAGTGGAATGAGACAGACAGAGTCAGACAAGTCTGTGAATCCTTCTTCTCTTTGTTATGTGGCCTTTTCACCTGCCCCGTGGGCACCTGACTGCCTGAGACCAACCAGCTCAAAGACACTTCCACTGATCAATATTTGAGCAGCTCAGCTCTGCCTGAGGTGCCCATCCAATTCAGAAGGGTCTCCATTCCTCTCGCTGGGACAAGTGCCTGGACATGCCAGGATGTCTGAGACTGGCTTACTGAGGTGATCTAGTACTAGCAGCTAGAACTTCCCTTGATTCATTATAGATGAACTTGTAATTGAATGAAACAAGGCGGAAATATTGGTGCGCAAAGAACAAAGTCGTATACATGCTGGACATATGCCAAACACACAAACATGCGTTCACACCTTAAACCACTGAAACACATGCTCACACACAAAGTACATCATTACAGAGGTCTGAATAACAAAACAGATTTGCTGCTGAGGGCCCACCACACGAACAGGTGGGTGGGTGACAGACAGTGATACTTCTGTGCACTGAGTACAGCTACAGCTGTTAAAGCAGAATCGTGGGCTTTGAAAAAGAAGTGTGTGTGTGTGTGTGTGTGTGTCTACATGCTTGTGTGTTTATGGCCTGTCCACCTACATAAACACTCAAATTACAAGTATGATCCAGCAAAACTATGATTGCAGTGAAGGGTAGAAGGAGCCTCTGCCTTTGATCACTGTGGAGATGGTTGCCATAAATAGCCATTCTTCACAACCCAAGTCCACAAGTAGAAAATAGTTTGTGACAGTTTTGAAATAGTTTGACGCAGCACCAGAGGCCACAAAACAAACATGTCCTGAACCGTTCATCCTTCATTCAAAGTGTTACGTGACCTAAATTGTTTCACATTCAACTTATTTTGCAGCATACTTGCATTAATTTTACTGATAATTTATACAGTAAATCTGTTTTTTGCACCCTATCAAATCAAGTAATACTTTGATCAGTGTCTAATTACGTGAGAGAGAGAGAGGGATTATGTTGCCTGATAAATAGTTTGGAATACATTATCAGTTGGATGTATGCAGAGCACTGATTTATTTTGTTGCTCTTGTAATGCTCTGTTAATTAGAAGAGGGCAGTGATGTTTAATTAATGCTGGTGGGGAGGATTAAAGACAGGGGGGCAACAGCTTTCAACTTGTCAATTAGAAACACAGAAGTAAAACAACAGAAGCCAGATAACTGACAGATACACGGAGTGAACACAAACAATATGCTAACAAAGATGAGTTTGTTGTTGCTTTTCCTGCCTGTTTCCAGTGAGGTTGGATGTTGGCTTTCACCGTTCATGTTTTGTTGTCCACATGATGTTTCTCTCACCACTGCCATGTTAGCATTATTAGGAAAGAAGTAACACTCTTCAGACTTCAAGGAAAAATATTTAGGTCTGAAAATGTATTTTGAAATATGCCCTCTAAACTTAATTTTCATCACAGTTTTGTATTCAGGGTTTTTATTTTTTTGCTTGATGAATGACTCACAGCTCTTTTCTTTTGTAGGGATAAAACAGATGTTTACATATGTGAACATTTTCCTCTGTAAACTTGTCCTTCCTGATCTCCTGTCTTGCTTCTCTAAGTTGCCCTCAACCTTCTGACATGAAACTGTAGATTTATTTCATTCACTGTTTCCTTGGCAACTCTCTCCAAGAGACCAACAAGGTTTCAGCAGGAGACAGAGTGTGGCAGTGGAGTCATTATTTACAGCAGGGCTCAAGCTCTGATATTCACGGACAGGTTTTACAGTATCACCACCTTTCTCTAATGTCTATTTCCACCCCTCACATCAGGACATACATAATTACAGTCTCCATGGTGATGCTGTTGGTCGTGTTACTGACTGGACTTATAAATACAGCAATTATTTATTATGAAAAAGAGACCACCAATGCTGGTTATTTGTGGCAAGTAGAAAATGCATGTTAACATTTAAAAGTTAAATGTGTAATAGGCCTGTGAAACTGTTAAAAAACTGTTTCCAAATAAATGCTTCAAGGCTAAAGAGCTTTTCTTTGTGCTAATCACTGTTTGTTTGTTGGTTCAGTGTCCTCACAATGAGGCAAGGCAGGCAGCAAGGCCACCTTTAATGTGTGATAAATCAAAATTTGAAAAGTGTGAAATTCAATAAGCTGGCCACATACCTCCCATGTTCACTTTATCCATTCATCCATGACCATCTGTAGTATGCATGGAGAAACAAATGGAGTTCATCTTGTCCCAAACCCCATACATCATCAGCTGTCGAGACCAGGGCAATATCATTTTCACTTTTAGTAAACACTTTAGAAACTTTGATTAACAAAATAGATACAATACAGGTGCCATGTCTATTCATGTTTTTAGACTGAAATTGTATAACAGTATTTTTACCAGTTGTGTATCCTGAAAAGGACATTTCTACAAAAACTAAACTGTAACCTGAATTTTATAATCACAAAATCACAAATCTGGACATTTTATTGCAAGATTGGATATTTTTGTGGAAATGTATTGTCATTTACATTTATTTTGATTTATTTAGGCTGGGTTTTGCAGCTGCATTTCTGGGATTATGTTTTTAAATTCATTTTTTGTAGCCCAAATCAGGTTATAATCATAATATATAATAATAATAATAATATAATCATAATAATATAGCTTAATGATTTTTAAAATGATTTATTAAGCTAGATACTTTAGAAATTTAATGAAATATGGATGGAATACTGGATATGGAACAGATATTGGATAGATTGCAATGAAAATTTTTGATAAAATGGATGATCCCCAGAGGAAGAAGCCACCTATTCAGGTTGTAAAACCAACACGAGGATGAAACGTTTCTTTCCCCACAAAAGGATGTGATAATTTTGGTGATTTCTTTTCTTTCTTTTCTCCTTTTCTTTTCATCAAGCACCTTCATTAGGTCACTGATTAAACTTGTCCGATCCTAATTATAACTAATAATTATAACCATCAGCCTCAGCTAAAAGCTTCACTGTGTTTTGTGGGAATTAGCAAATGTTAGCATATGAAGATTCTAAACAAGTAGAGTAAACACTGTTCTGTACACTGTACTAAACCATGATTTAGACCCCTTTGCCCTCTTTTAAGGAAAGTTAATGCTTCAGAATACAATTATGATTTATACTGTAGTCTGCTTCAAATTTGGATTTTATTATTATTAGTTTTTCTATGTTCAAGCTATAAATATTAAGTGCTGTAAACAGACTCAGTTGAGTTTTTAGCAATAAAAGCAATCCTGTTGGGCCTGCTAGAATCCCAACCTGCTCTCTCTCTATTGCTAGTGTTTAATGACCGGTTTTGAAGCATCACTTTTCTCCACAAATGGAACACCTTGAAAGAAAGGGTTGTGCCTGTCAAAGCAATGTGATTCCAAACACCCATCCAGACTCGACAGACATGCAGGTGTTATTGGAGACTTTCTCCTTGACTGACCTTCAAGATTGCCTTGCACCAAACACCATCTTTGTCTCTGAAATGGCAGCAATTAGTGACTGGATCCTAGCAGAGGGGTTATTTTGAACATGCAAGAGGGCAAACAGAGCTGGGAAGGAGAGCATAGGGAGAGAGGAGACCTGAACGAGCCACAGGGGCCCAGACTGGGAGGCAGAGTGAGGGAGAGCAGAAGGTCAGGGATAATTAGAAGCCTTTGTGGCCCTCTCAAGAGGCTCAGGAGGAAACCCGCAGATGGGCCCTCACCTCCCAGATATCCTGAAAAGGGTGTTGAGCACACACATACGCACACAATCAGATACACCTGACGGATGCCATAGTGAAAGCAGCAAAGCAAGCGTGTGGAAGAAAATGATTGGAAAAATAACCAGACACTCACCAGACACTTTTGCCTAATTGTTACCAAATCTGCTTTCTGTAATTGATAAATGTATATAATGACAGTTCACAGACACTTTTCATGTTCTATTTCCATTTCCCAAAAGAATGCTGCCAAGTCTGGCAGCCCATCACACAGTTGTAGTGTCATACAGTAGTTCTGCCTAAATTAACTTTTTTACTGTGGTATGTACTGCTGCTAGTGCTTGACTTACTTTGAAGTGCTGAAGCTCAGACGAAACTGGGTGATGCCACAGGACAATGACCCTAAACATCAGAGCAAATCTACTACAGAATGGCTGCAGACACAAAAGCCACGTTTTGGAGTGGCCCAGTCAGAGCACACACCTCAATCCAATGGAGATGCCATGTTATGACCCCAAGAGAGACGTTCACACCAGATAGTCTAATGATCTGTCTGAGCTGAAGCAGTTCTGTGAGGAAGAATGGTCCAAAGTTCCTTGTGGACATAACACAGGTCTAATTCACAGCTACAATAAGCACTTGCTTGAGGTTATTGCTGCCATAGATGGTTCAACCAGTGATAGCTGCGCCCCTTACAGCAAGTGGCGCACTAAGCGACCGCCTAGTGCGCCACTTGCTGTAAGGGGCGCAGCTTTAAGTCCTCAAAAAAAAAAAAAGTTGCTTGGTTTTTGAGCTCATTTTCTAAAGTGTAGTTACTTATTTGGGCTTTGCTCCCTGTATGAACCCCTGATGATTCTCTCCACAATAAAGTGAAACATGATAATTAGTCCTTTTCCAAGATCCGTCCACAGCCCTGTTTCTCAGTTACTGCACCCGCCCGAGCCGGCACACGCCCACCCCCCCGTCCCCCGCCTGCACAGACACACGCACACCTCCACCTGATGCACATTCTGGTTCTACAAGGGCCATTGTTTCCAAATACAAGTATAAAGTAGTGACCAATAGCACCATTTTGAGTTTGAGTTTTGTTTTTTTTGTTTATTTTGACAGCCAGCTCTGTCCACCATCACGTTGTATGTTTATTGGGTGTGGTCAAGAAAGGCAAGGAAAATCATGACTCTTTCGGCCCGGTTACATGAACACTAAAAATCCAATCATTATTCAATTTCTGGAGTTATCAGAACATTAAGTTCAATTCAATTCAATTCAGCTTTATTTGTATAGCTCCAAATCACTACATAAGTCATCTCAAGGGACTTTACAGTGTAAGGTTTAGAACCTTACACAATATATATATATACAGAATATTTGTAGAAAACCCAACAATCCCACTCGAGCAAGCGCTAGGCAACAGTGGAGAGGAAAA
>JAUMHL010000013.1:32047122-32058159 GCA_032362345.1 Sandelia bainsii
TTGACTATGGTCGCTGGAGTCTCTAACTTCACGTTCCTGACTATGGAGCTGCCAATAACCAGAGTGGGTTTCTCAGCAGGTGTCTCGCTGAGCGGAGAAAAGCGATTGGAAACATGAACAGGTTGGTGGTGAACCTTGGGCGAGGGTTTCTGGCTGATGTGATCATGTAAACAGCATAATCTGATAGGCTTAATCAGATAAAAGCAGTAACCTGACTATGAGAAACACACCTGGATTTCTCTCCAGTACTCATGTCATTTACATCTGCACGTTTAAAAAGAAAAAAAAAATCGAAGAAAACGGAAGTGATGTAGTCACATTGTGAGCAGAAGACAAAAGAAAAAAAACAGGGCAGATACGGCAGTAGCATATTTTGCAGCCTATTAGCTCCCACATTAGGACAGCTATCACTAAGGCCGTAGGCGTTGCCACAAGATAAAACCAGATGTTTTGAAAATAACAGGAAGTGTGAGTCTTACGTCACTACTTACCTACGTACTCTGAAAGAAATCCAACATGTAAACCAGGGTGCTACTGATTTCTCCCAGTTATCAGATTTGTATTGTCATGTAAATGGACCCTTTGTGTTTTATCAGGTTAGAAATGTTGTTTGTTGATATTTGTGTCTATGCTGAGAATAAGTCTTACTGCTTTATATTCTTTTGCTGTTGGTGACATAAGTTTCAGTATTCTGGAGTCAGAATAGTGAGTGATGTAAATGGTAAACAAATGTGTTATGACAGAGGGTCAACACTCGACTGCAGTGCTGACAGACAAGGCAGTAGGAAGAAATTATTTCCAATTGATAATGTGCCTCTTGTCAGCAGAGCAATTTCAACCTGCAGCAGACGGACAGGATTGAATGTTTCCCCTGCAGAGATTGTGTTTTGCTTCACTATTTAAATAACCTGTGCGTGTTACATGTTAATGAAGGTTGGAGGGTGGCCAGGACTAAGTGGATGTCGTGCGTAGCTGCACAGGTCACCTGTAGTAAATCTTTGCATGATAGATTGTGTGTAATTGCTAGGCTTTGTTTAATGTGAAGCTTACTGTTTTGTATGGTAAATTAACATCATGTATGGCATAAATATCAGCTAAATGTCATATTCATTAAGGCATATAGAGCTGGCTGGATGTGTTACAGCCCTTCCTTTTTTGGGGGTAATGTTGGGTTGCCTTCAGAGACTGTGGCCTTCTGCTTGTGTGTGTGTACATGCAGGAACGTACAACTGTATGTGTGGGCATCACATCTACTATGCAGACAGTTTAGTTTTCTTTTCCACAGCCTTGTGCAGCTAATGAATAATGATTTGATTGTTGACTGTGGTGTGAAATGTCAGCTGTCTGTCTTTATGTGACATGTCATTTTGACAGGAGTGGATTATTTTACAGCCTCTCCATTTGTTTCTGTGATGGCATTTACATGTTGTCAATGCAGCAGCTCTCCACAGCAGGAACTATTAAGAAAACTCATAGATCATTTCCATTTCTCACGCTGTGCTGCCGACATGCACAGCATTTGGCCCAATTATTCCTGTTTCCATTGTAATGATGGACTGGATATGTGCATATTTATATTTTTCAAATGCCCTTTGCACTGTGAAGGGGATCATTTTCCTTGTCCATCACCAAATATCTGTTCATTTTATGTCAGTTTAATTAATTATCACTCTAACCTTCGTGTGCTATGGTGAACTGCGAAATCCTGGCTTGGTTCAATACTGTGAACTTCTTGACTATTGATAACAATACAGTACATAGAAGGTCAACCAGATGGCCGATGCCTTCCTACATCCTGTTCCCATCATCCATCCCAGGATCCTCTAAGCTCTCTCCAGTGAAGAAGAAGTTCCCTGTGGTGTCAACAGAACACCACAGGGAGCTTTCTTCAGTTACTCACATAAAAAAGGGTGTGTGTTTGGCAATAATTAGAAGATGGGGGTACTGCCCTGATAATTAGCTAAACTGCATTTTAATGGTGGGCTACACCATCTGTCCAAAGGGGTGGGAACTGATAAAGTCGAGTTTCAAATGTAAAGCTGTAATTGGTGGAATATTTGAGCAGCAACTGTAGTAAAACTGTCCCTCTTTTCATAACCTATTTGTCCTTTGATTTGAAAGGAGTTATTACGGAGTAATTTAGGAAGTATCCTACCTTTTCAATATTTTTTATGTTCTTATACATGAGTTGGAAGTTGGACTTTGTTTTCTCTATACTACATGTTCCTAAATTTTGTACCTGAATATTTTTTCTTTCTTTTTTTCTTTGTGACTATTGAGTGGGATCTTCTGATAAGGTTTGCAAGTGACTTCAGTAGTGAGGGATGGACTTGTTGCAGACGAGGAAGGCTAAGTGGCACCATCATCTTGGGTAAGAGCCATGATGCACCAAGACATCATCAAAGAACTGGGGGCAAATTAGATTGTTGTGCCACCTCACATTGCCTTCATCTGGGACAAAACACGGCACTACGAAATAACTTTCTATACCAGCAGGTGGAGGTAGTCTGTATTCATTGTTCAAAAAGGTAAAGCAGAAGATATATAAATATACAAACTATAAACAGACAGCACTTGGAAGCATTTTCTTACCATTTCCACACCACTCTTCCTCACCACAGAAAGTTTATAGCTACTTCTAATTAGGAATATGTCTACTAAGACATTGTAAATGTCCCAGGGGTTCATTTCTCTTTTTGTGTGGTGATTCGCTAAGTTAAACACCTAATCAGAGTGGTGTCTCTCACATACAACTCAACTTTCTTTCAACGTGCTGAATTGAATGAAAGATAAAGGGAAAGGAAAAAAGAAGAACAGGAGGAAATGATACAGAGGACAAGATGGAGAAGGAAAGTAGGAAAGGAAAGAAATGAAGAATGAGGAGAGGAAAAAGAAAAAGGAAAATGACAGGTGAAAAGGATAGAAAGGAAGGAAAGCAGAAAAGAAGAACCAAAAAATGAAAAAAGAAAACAGGAAATTGAAGTGAAAGAATAGAAAGTGAGAAAGAGTGATGTATGGCTAGGGAGTATGAGACACAAGAGTGACAGACGTATTTGAGAGTGACCCCTTATGGCTCCACAGAACGAGGCCCACTGCACGTTGTTCTCCCCACAGATGGAGCTCTACGACTCTGACAACACAGCTGGCCGAGTCCTGGGACTGAAGAGACCTACAGAGCAACGACAGGCCACATCAGAGCTAATTACCCCTCAGAGACATGAAGAAAATCACTCAGCTATGTCTCACACACACATACACTCAGAGTGCAGAATAATCCTATTCCCCTAGTCTCTGGTGAATGAGAATTTTTAATGAATCTAGAGAGGTTTTAAAAGCATCTGATGTCTTTTCTGTATTTCTACAGGTCAATCAATAACAAAAGCTAATTTGGAATGACCCAATTCAATTTTGTGCAGTTTGAGCAACTGTTGAGTCTTAAACATTTTGATGCACCGACACATTTCATCAGCTCATTTGTATGCCTGCTCTGCTGATATTTGTCTGATCTGATATCTGCAAGAGAACTGAAGCGATCAATGCAGTCACTGGTAATGGCACCTGCTCAGACTCTGCTAAATAATTGGGCTGACACTTTTCTACTTCAATTCGTCGAACACTCCTTCAGACTGAGAGATGACAGACATTAACCTTGATAAGTGTCTCATTGTGCAATGCAACTCACATGAGAACATACCTGATGCAGAACACAATGGTTCTGGCTTTCAGCTCAACATTAGTGGGTGCTCTCAAATCAGCTGCAAAGTCAGTTTGGATGTCCAGGGGACACTCCCAAGGCTCACATAGAGAAGTCTGTAGTCTTCTTTTTGTTTTTCCACTCACCCTACCGGTCGAGCCAGATGGCCGCCCACCCTGAGCCTGATTTTGCTGGAGATTTCTTCCATTAAAGAGAGTTTTTTTTCTCTCCACTGTCGCGTAGTGCAGCTCAAGTGGGATTGTTGGATTTTCTACATAATTATATGTATAGTTAGATTCCCTAAGGTCTTAAACCTTACACCTCAAGGCACTTGAGTTGTGATTTGGCGTTATTTAAATAAACTGAATTGAAATTAGGTTGCAAATGTGTTAGGGAATGTCTGGTTCATCAAATAGCATGCATGTAGAAGTTGTATAAAAGATTCAATAGTTAAAACAAGTTCACTTTGAGTTTTAAGTCAATTTAAAGTTAAAGTTAAATTTCAAGATAAAGTTAGAGACTGGTGGTGCCTTCCTTTTTCCTTCAGAATTGACGTTTTAATATCTTAGTTATGATTTACAGATTACTTACTATTTAATCAAATACAGAAAAAAGTTGTGTGACCCTGCACCAGTCAACTAGATCCAAAATGATCCCAAACCCCAATTTACTTCTTACTTAGTAGTAAACACTATACTATCTATTATGTTATGAACTGTCAATGACTGAAAGAAGGACTTAGATAGAACTTGTTAATGCAGAGCAGTGCAGATTTTGTTTGATAAATGTTGTTCTCAGATTTGAACATATTTCATTCTGGGTTATTTCACCCTACTATAAACTGACATCACAGTACAGTACTAGACAGCAGTCGTCATAGTGTGGATTAGATGACTTGTCAGTAGTGGAATTGTTTGTGTGACATCAGGAAGTTATGTTCCCCAGGGGTGTGTGCCTGAATGATGAGCACAGTGTGTGTCATCATCACGCTTTCTCCTGAGGCTCCCATGGGTGTCCTTCCCCAAAGGAAGCATTCTCCCTGATGAGCCAGCACCATAACAATAGCTATCTACCGGTCTACTGTGACAGTAGAGGCTTTTGTGTGCCAGTGTTAATTGTGTGAACTTGCCTATGTTTTAATCACTGTTGGCTGTTGAATCACTTTTTACTCTTCTGACTTTATTTGACTTGTTTTGCATATTCCCTGTTGTGCAGGCTATCACTATTCATCTGTCGTTTCAGAATGCTGGAAATGTCAATGACATGCAGCAGCTGGAGTTAGATCTTCAGCATTATACAGCTCAAAACTGACACATTATGGAAAACACACTATGTGTGTGTAGAGGGAGGTGGTGCTCCAGCAGTTTCTCCGTGATTTATAGCCTTGCAGAATGTAAATGTATGGGCTTTTGTTAGATCCTAGGATTTTTAGGACCCTTTGATCTCTCCCTCCTGCAACCCTTCCTCTCAGCCCTATTTTCTCCAAACAGTGTCATCTCAGTGGCAAATACCATCTGATCAGCCATCCTGCGTCCAAACCCCTTTGTGTATGCTCCATTTCAGAATCAGAATCAGAATCTCTTTATTGTCATTGTAACAAGTACAACGAAATTAGGTGCAGACGCATTTTGTGTGTATTAGGTAGGTACATAGGTACTATGCTGAGTCCCAGTAGGGCCATCTATCTGAGGTGGTCATGCCACAGGAGATAATGTGTCTTCCTGTCCTGGCTTTTCTGTCAGGGTTACAAAGGTATGAATGCATTCCTGTCTTTATTTCATTAAACACTCTGAGCTGACTGGAGCTGCGCTTATGAGAAGGGAGGAAAAGGAATCTTAAAGACTGATAGAAAGTGGGAATGATGCTTCCATTCCTTGCCCAAAGAGTGGTGCACACTGTAAATGGCTAACCATGCAAACACATAACAATGTGTGATTTCCAGTACACCTGAAATTTATTTGCTGGCAGAGATTTTACATCTCTACGCATTTTTTTCCTGCTTCCTTTTCCTCCTACTTAGTGCAAGAGTGAGTTACCATCTTTATATTTCATTATTCCCTAAATGAGGCTAAGTCTGGTCAACTCTGCTGTGAGAGAAATCACTTTTCTATCTGGCCTTTTTAAATAGCATACCTGAAAGATCTAAAGCTTGGGATATTAATTTGAAAACTAAAATATGATGTACTCATGTGCTGAGGGGCCGTTAAAACATGGTAAATGAGGCCCTTATGATTGAGGTAAGTTTGAAAGGAAGGGGGGAGCAGAGATGGTTTCAGGTCAATTGCTGACTCCCGATACCTTCCAACTCCTGTGTGTGGTGCCTTCTTGTGCTATTACACTTGTTGCCCAATCATTTCTCTCCCAGCCCTTTTATTGCATCTGCTGCCCAAGACAAACAGCAATAAAGCCAAGGTAACCATGGATACATGAGGGCCACGTCTCCTTTTTTTCTTCTCTGCCAATGCTATTGAAACATCCGTCTTTTGAATTTGAGTGGTACAGTAGGAGTCTCTTATTTCTCCCTGGTTCCTCAAGGTTATGAATCATGTGTGGGAAGGAAACAATGCTGTGGTAGCTTGGATGGAAAAAAAATTATAATAAAAAAACAGCCACCAAGGTGACATTACAGCAGTTAAACGTTGGTATAATCACAAGAGAAAGAAGCGCTTGCAGGCTGCCGCCTGATTGAACTAATGAACACATCAGCTAATTAGAAGTACAGGGAGTGTGTTTTTACATGTACACACACACAATTAGAAAAACATGTCCTCTTCCCCCTCAACCATCGCATGACCAAATATCTGTCTTTCTTCGTCCCTCTCTCTCCTCAACCTTCTGCTGTAAAGCATGCAGACCGACAGTAAATAATCATGTATTTTCTCTATGATGGTTGTTGTATTGAATTGGGCAACGCAAGATGGGAGTCCCATGTGTAAAAGGCCCATTCAATATATTTTTTGGGATGCCTTACACAATCAGAGAGAGGTGAAAGAAGAGTGAGTGGAGACATGATGGGAAGCAGACTGAAGAGGAGGAGAATGGGAAAATACAAGGTAGACAAGGAGAAATGCAGCGGATGTGTGGAGTTTTGAGAGGCAAGGTGAGAGGAAATGGAAAAAAAGCAGTTTCCCAGTCAGCCAGCCTGAGAGGAAGATGAGGAAAAGGGGCTTCAGAGTCTATGATTGTCCCTGAGAAGGAACATGACAGTGGCTGTAATAGATTCTTCTAGCACCTTCCTCGAGCTGACCTGCCTGTGGGAGAATGCCTCTTCACTGATGGCAGGCGAGAATGCAAAGGAAGAGGACTTCAGACTCTTATCATATGCCAACTTCACCACGATTTGTGGTACTGTAGACATTAAGGCTTTTTTAACATGCATGTTTGTGTTTGCTGCCATCAATCTAATATGAAGAAATGTGACAGCTGTTATGATGAGAGCAAGAGGTGCTACTGGGAATGATTCCCTCTTTCCTCACGTATAATGTCCCCTAGCTATTATTCCCTCACAAAGAAAAGGCTTTATTAAGTGACCCATAATACAACAAGCCACAATGAAGTGAAGTGTATTTCTGCCTCTCCTCTGTTAGTGCTGTAGCCTGGAGAGTTGGAACAGCAAGAGATTTCATTATCCTATTGTATAGCCAATGCAGCTAGCAACAGAGTCACCAAGCAACAAGGCACCAAGCTCCCAGTTCTGGGTGTTGTTCTAAAGAGTCTGAAGTGTTTGCTTTCCACTTTCACAGAAACATTTTCTGTACACACACACACAAACAGACACACACACACTTCTCCAAATCCTCCTTTTCACTCTCTAAATCAGCAGTAATCCTTTTGGGTCTGACCAAAGTCCTCCAAACAAACATAATGGACAGTAATCAGCTCTGCAGCAGTCAGAGTATTGGCTTGTTTTGTTATGCTCAAATGACCAAACACAATAACACTATTTTCTTATTAAAAGAAGAGGTTATTAATCTAATGATATCTAGTCCCTGTGTGTCATATAAACAACCACCCCACTCGCTTCTCTTTATGTGTCTCAGTCTCTTTGTGTGTGCGTTTTTGTGTGTGTGATGGTTTGGTTAAGAGACACATACAATGAACCTGAATGATGAGATGCTACAGACCATTGTGTTACTAACAGGACATTACCAAATGATTACCAGCCATTTCTTATATTGATACATTACAGTTAATGAGGACAAAATTTACTTCCAGAACATTTCAGCAAGACACTGAACCCCAAGCTGCCCTTGGTGGGTCAGACACTTTGCATGGTAGCTTTGCCCTCACCAGAGTGTGTGTGTGTGTGTGAATGGGTGAATAAGGAACCACACTGTAAAGTAGTACTGTAAAGTTCTAAAGTACTAGCTACCAAAGAAAGTCCTATATGCTGTATGCTGCCATCCAAACAATGTCTTTTTCAGAGAAAAAGCATTGCTTGTTTTTGAGAATGGCTCCATAGACCTGCCTCCCTCTGAAAACATGGTGCATTAGAAACCAAAAATAAAACAGACTATTGAGAAGCTAAAATCTATATCAAGCAAACATGGGAAAAGATTTTGTTTTCAAAATGGTAGCAAGTGGTCTCCTTTGTTCTCAAATGCTTAAAGAGTGTTATTAAAAGAAGAGGTGATGCCGCTGTCCAATCTTTTTGAAACATTTTGCTGACATTAACAACATCTGATATTGTCTTTGTACCATTTTAAATCCAATATCATTTTTAAAGGATCTGCAAATCATTCAGTTCTGTTTGTATTTACATTTTCCACAATATCAAAATTTTTTGACAACAGTTGAAAAATCTGTCCAATTACTCTTGTATATTGTTCATTTGACCTTATTATCCAGTGAAAAACAGTCAAAATTACAAAATGAGGTTGTATTCTTAATTCTCATGTTAATTAAATGAACATCCGCCCGCTCAATACATTTCTCTTATTTCCCACTCGTTTTGTTTAATCTCCATGTCTGTCATTCAGCTTATTATGTAAAAACTCTCTTTTTTTCCCTGTTTGTCCTTGAGGGGTTTTGAAAACAGTGGGGCCCTGCAGCTGTAACCCAGCCGAGTGTAGGCCAAACAATAAAAGCTTCATCCAATTCAGTCTAGCATGTGGTCCTGCCTTTTCGAATGGAGAAGGGAACAGCACCTGGTATCTCTTGCACCTCCATTATGAGCAGCCAAGATTGGAGAAGATTGCTCTGCCAGAACAATAATGTGGACATCCACTATGAGTGTCCATCAACCCCACACCCCATCTTCTCTCCGTTTCACCCATTCGCCCAAATCAATCCCTCCTAGTCTTTTCTTTATGGAATAAGTCATCACAGGTCTTTATCTCTCTCATACTCTCTGTCTCTCTTACTGCATTGGTTTTTCTTATCATGGCCGAAAACTGCTTTACTGCACATGCCCCATCCCCTTTCTTCCCCAACTGCCCCCTCCCCATCCTTTGAATTGCCTAGGTTCTGACAGTGAAGCTTATAGCCACATGTAAAATTTTCTGTCCAGGGGTTCCAATGCTCCTACATAAGATGGAACTATTCTATTGTAAATGTATTTATACTTCAGTGTTTGATTTATCTGGTATTTTGAGCACTATTGCAACACTATTCAGGAATCCCTTGTTCTCCAGCCAGTGCCACACGCTAGTGACACACACACACACACACCTTGATGCTCTTTCTCTGACATCCATACTTTGAAGACAACTCACACATCCATTTACCAACACTTCCCCAATGCTTATTTGTCATGCCATGGGTAAGATGTTGCTGGGCAGATTGGTTGGTGGGCTAAAAAGCATGACATGAGCTTGTCTGGTTTGCTCTGCAGACGCTGTGGTGCGATGCAGGACACTCACATCGCTCTGTATAGTAATGAAGTGAGGGTTTCATTAATGTCTGATTATTTTTCAAGCCTGTTATGGCACAATACAGTTTTCCAGCAAATATTATGTGCCCAAAACCCAGTTCATTAAAAAAGAAAATAATCTACACCTATACATGGGTATATGCAAAGTCTACATAGAAATCACAACACAGACTTTTATTGTGAAATAGTACCAAATGTATCTAAATCCACAGTATGAAGCTGTCCACCACTTGGGTCCTTATATTAATAGTAAAATGCAGCAGAGGCGATAATGTGGTGCAAATTACAGAACACTTGGTTTCCTGTACTGCCACTAATGGCTGTGAGTACAGTCCCTGCACAGTAAAGTTTAATAGCATTATTAAATGGGGTGAAATATATCACTGCACACATACAGGATGATGTAAGAGTGAATCTATTTGCTTAGGAAACAGTGTGACTAATGGAATGGCATGCCGAGGGGATAATCAACAGGTCTGTTAACGAAACAAGAGTTCCTGCATTGTATCACTAGTAGGTTCGATGCTTGCAATCACTAATTAAGACACTCAGATGTCAGCAAATGCTGTCAGGGGAACAGTCTAATGAGGAATGTAGACAAGCAGTTCTTATTGCCATATCAGGAAAAGATCAATGGTGTTAAAGGAACTGTGTTATTCAAATGAATAATTAAATTGTCAGTTAAAAATATTTGATAAAATACTGGTTTTATTGGCTGCAAGGCACAGAAATGCAGCTAGCTTTATTCCCAGAACCAGAAAGTTTCATAGTCTGGAAACGATATTAAACTGAATCCTTTAAAGGGCAGAGATCGAGAGATTTCATCAACTAAAAGACAGTGTGAGTTCCTGGAGAAGATAGAAACAACATGATGACTCAAAAGACGACTCGACACCTTAGATGAGACACAAAGGTTCAGAGACAGTTCACTCACTGACACCCAATAATCAATGTGCTTTAGCTTGACAGCATCAGATGAGTTTCTGGAGCAGTGCGCATAAGACCTCCGCCATCAATAAAAACAACTTTACTTCATCCACACAAGTTCTGTCGTATAGGTCAATAAAGAGTGCGTCAGAGGTTTCATTTTGATTGATTCTTTGATATTATCCTATGAGTACATCCTATGCTAGCAATTATTTACAAAAATGTTATGTCCTGTGCTTCTTTAATGCATGATTTCAGTCTAATACAAAAATAAATGCTCTATTAGAAAACTTAAAAATAAAAATATATTTGTAATCAATTGGTAAAGTCACTATTTTACCATTGTATTTTTCTGTCTTTAAGCAAAATGGGTATATGTGCACAATTCACCTTGTTCATCCTTCTTAGGAGTTTTCTCTCTCTTTTGTGAAAATCTGTCAGAACAAAATGATATCTGCTGATGCAAATGGACACATCATCAGTGATGTACCTGGAATCATTGGGAGTTTCGGGTCTTTCAACATCATACTCCCTCATCCAGGTG
>JAUMHL010000013.1:32066172-32079030 GCA_032362345.1 Sandelia bainsii
TAACAAGAAGCAGCAGACAAAACACTGGGCAGGTTGGTAGGGCCAGCAGCTGCACACTGGATATCATACAGCTCTGAAGCCAGGGATTCCTGTAGAGAGGTACAGAGAGAGGGAGACAAAGAGGAAGAAGCAGAACTACGGGAGAAGACACACAGTTAATGGCATGCAGTGTTGGCATATGAGCGCTAAATATAAGCTTTATGAAAAAGTAAGGTCTTTAGCCTAGTCTTCAAGGTAGAGAGGGTGTCTGCCGAACCTGACGTGGGAGCTGGTTCTATAGGAGAGGAGCTTGATAGCTAAAGGCTCTGCCTCCCAGTCTACATCTGGAAACCCTAGGAACCACAAGTAGACCAGCACTCTGAGAGCGAAGTGCTCTGCTGGGGCAGTATGGTTCTATGAAGTCTCTAAAACATTTTGTCAAAAGACTGAGACAAATCCAAATAATTAATAAACACTGGCTACAGATGGAAATAACATTAATCAGAGCAATGAAACTTAACCAAAACCGCCAGCTTATGATCCATAAAACACAAAAACAATCAAATTAAATGTAAAAAATGAAGCTTAAGAGGGTAAAAAGGACAGTGGGGCTACTTGTTTATTGTATCAGTATGAAGAAGATGGTTGACATAAACAGTCATTTGAGTCACTGTTCACACAGTACACAGTATAATTATTAATGCAGCTTTAACATTCTTGGCACATATTTGTAACGCTTCTGATTCTCCAGGTATTTCAGAGGCCTACACATTCACCAGTCAGCTCTTTGTGCATTCCCTCCAATTGCTCTGCTTTTCCTTTGTCCTCTCTACATGGGGAAAGATGTCTTGACAGTAGGAGATAAGCATCGGCCAGACACTTGGAAACACAAGAAAGAGGTAAGAGAGGGAGGGAGTACACACTCTCCCCTTGAAACCATGTCTTGTTTGTACACCGGGGAGGTGGCAGGATCTCATGTTTCAGCGGCTGTTGTCACATAGCCTCACCACTACATTGTCTGCTACTGTCATCTCTGTACCCAGTTGTTACGAACAGTAAGTGTAGTTGGACTGCTTTGTGTCTTTCAGGTGCTGCCACACAGAACCGGAAAATAAAAATAAAAATCAGACAAGCAGAGTCGTAGGTTCTGCTTTTCCCTGGTTATTTCATGCTGCATTCTCTGTCTCAGGCCTTCTCTTCTCTCCCAGGTTCTGAACTGATGTAACTTAACTCCACCCTGATGTCTATCATGGTCCTCAATACAGTTTTGTTGTCCTGAGTTTAAGATGGTCCTTGTATCCCCTTCACTGCCATTCTTTTGTACCCTATTACGTTTTTCACAAAAAGCCCATTTTACGTCACAGCTCATATGAATTTAAAAGGTCACACTTCTAGTAGTGGCATCACATCCAAACTTTTGAGCATTGCAGCAGATGTAGCACAGCTGGGTTCTGCTGACAGTTAGGTGTCTGTGGTTGCAGCAAGAGTAATTTGTTTGGAAGGAATAGAAGAAACAATGAATTGTTGCCATAATGGCTAAAACAAAAAAGTAGTTGATGGCTGCAAAGAAGTTCAAATAAAAAATACACCACACTGTAATTCTGAAGTGATGTCCATGATGTGTAATGCATAGCAACAGCAGTGAGCACTTAAGATGATACCCAACAAGCAGTACCACTTTATATCAATGACCAACATAATTCTAAATAGAAAAAGGAACTCTACATTTATAAGACAATAAAGTGCTCCGTGCAACTGAAAAATGCAAATAGAACATCTAAAACAACTTAATGCTCTAAAACGTTCTTTCGACTCTGCAAACTTGACAGAAATGCTGCACACTCTCCACAGCAATCAAAGTCCTCTCCCTGAAAGTTTGAATGGTTTGTGATGATGATTAGTTGACCATGTTGTGGAGCAGAGGAGTGGATGCAGATGTGGCTAATTCCAATGGTGCATGGAATGCTGATTGTGTGGCACAAAGCGGTAGCAGCTAATCAATACAGTTAGCATTGCTAGCCCTGTTTTTTTGCATTTGATGCCTCAGCACGCGTGACTACAGCCCTGTGTTAATTTCAGCTTGATTATCATCAGAGCTCATCTGTTTCTTTGCATCCCAAAAACTCTCCAATTAGAGGACTTGGGTTGCTGTTAAACCTAAGTATATGCCAGTATACTGTATACAGCAGGGCTAATTATTCAAATGTGGGAATTTATTTAGCAACTTCTTTCAGATCAACTATTTGGTAAAAGTCTGAGGTCTTTTGTACTACTACTTTTATTATTACTATTACAAAAAGGAGTCAACATATTATATCAGTCTTAGATTCATTGGACTTAATTAATTAGAACACAGAGGATGGTAAAAAAAACATATTTTTACTGACTGTATACTGTATATTCCCCCCACACCCCACCCCCAGGTTATACCTACATAAAGAAATTAATATATAAATGAATAAACATCACCTCCACACTGCTGCCCCCAAAATACTTCCATCACCAGACAACTGTTTCTTTCCTGTGCATATTATATTTGCACATACACATCTGGTTTGTGGTGTTACATTTCAAGCAGGTCTCCATACCTGTACAATAAAGTTTTTTACTGTAAACTGGGTGAGGAATACCACAGAAATATGCAGGGGGAAAATATGGATGCCAGAAAAAAGAGGAAATTGAACAGTCTTCTTGCCCAAGGACTGAGCCAACCTGATACAACTAAGGCCAACATGGATACCCGTTACTCATGTATAGGAAATATAGTCGTGTTCATAACTTTTCATTTGAGAGACTAGCTAGAAAATCATTGTTCACTGCTCTAATTTGGGAATGTGTTCTTCTGTTTAATGTGGCCTTAATAGTTTAGAATTCAGAAGAAGTTAACATCTGTTCAGTGTTTCATATATATTTTTGTAGTACAGTTATTTAAACCCTCCCCTCATTGTTGTGGATCTGTGAGAACCACAAACAGTGCACTGTAACCAAATTATGAACACAAGGGTTAATTGAAAATGTATTTGTGGTTGCAGTTTAATTGTATAGAAATATAGGAGACAGGGTTATAGGGTTATAGGGACAGGGTGATACCTAAAAATCTGAAGCCACAGCACTGTCAATATTTCATTGCAACAAGATTTTCTACTTCAATTTGTTATATTTAACAGCATTGCTAAACACTGACAAAATTAAATGCACCTTGTGGTTTAAAGTTGTGCTGGCCATGTTCACCACAACTCTAAAACCACCATGTGGTGGCTGAGTTGATTTGTGTAAACTGACTTATGTTTCGTTTTTGTAAAATGCACAGGAATGTCATTTGAATAGCAAAATAAGTGCCTCTATATCATATGCATGGCTAAGTATAATGTACAGCCATCACACATTGGCTATGTGAAACCAGTGCTTGCGGCTATCATTCCCCAGCCTTTGTTTGTCTGAAGCAGGAGACGAGCCACAGAATGACTCCATTAATGCAGAACCTATTTCTTCCAAATCAAAAGAAACACCCCAGCCAGTGTAATGACAACCTCCTCTCTTGTTGCCTCTGGTGCTTTTCTTTTACTCATCACAGGAAAGGAGGTCATGAAGGTTGGGTGTGTACAGTAAAGCATTGTGTAGTATCTGTGGTGAAGTTTCCTTTGATTGACAGTGCAATGAAAAAATGATGCTGCACTTATTATATTGTGAAACAGAAAAATAATAAAATACATTTTGAAACCATTATATTTTTTCCTGTTTCCTGTTTTTGACATATTTGGCACTGAGCAGTTATTGCAGAGATCCTTTGCTTTAGCAGGTCTGACTTGTCATAGTGCATCCACTCCTCTGCTTCTTTTAAACTGTCAATTTACTGCGTCAATACGCATAAACTACACCATACCACTGTAGGGGATTCATGCTCCATCCTCGATTTAAGGTGTCGGGTGTTGAGCGGATGTGATATGAAATTATGGTAACATTTTATTGTGAGACCAGCTACTGTGGTTGTTTCTACAATGTGACTGCTATGATGTATACGTATTGGACGAAGGCAGCAGAAGAGGTATAGTAGCTTTTTTGACATAGCCCAACCAGTCTTGTAATATTATCCCAAACCAACTCTAACTTTATCCAAAAACGTCTTCCTACTCCAGAGCTGCATGTCATAATGGTCCAAGAGTTTCACTGTTTCTCTTGCAGCGTTTCATCACCCACACGTTGCTGCAGGAAATTAATTCTTTGTACTTACATTGTACTTGATGCACCAACTGTGTTTGAGTCCAAAATCATGTCTTAAATGTGCAAAACTAGCAGAGGCACATCACAGTTCATTCACCAGTAATGCTGTAAAAGCGATGTGTCTCCAAAGTGTGTATTATATGTCACACCAATAATACCGGGGTGCTGCTACCTGTGTGAAATGAACACTGGACTGCCTTTAGGGTGACTTTTTAATGCTTAGTATAAATAGGCAAAGGTGTTTTAAAGAGGGAGCTGACTTCTCACCAATACAGCAGGGTTTCTGTATAAAAAGGGCTTCAGTGTTGCTTCAGACATGGTAACTACCCACTTCTACTATTTACCATTTTAAACCACATGTGATGCACTTAGATGCATAAACATCTTTTTGCTTGAGTGAAGTCTCCTTGAACTTGGCAGCTTTGCCTTGCCTAGTATAACTGTATAATTTTATATGTACTTTTTATTCCTAATATTTGTCCTGTGTGACACAGGAACCTCTTGCTTCTATTCCAACTTGTTTTTTTCTGTCTAGGCTGAGCAGTTTTTATTCTGAGACACTTCTTTATTTTGAATACCTCTATTTTTCTTTGTGTGAATTGATAAAGGTAAAAAAAAGATTTATCCACATCAAATTAGTTTGATGATTATAGATAAACCTAATCTCCTATATTGTGTGTCTCTTTGTAGATGGTCACCTGTTGTGGGAGTGTCTGCTCAAACCACTGATGGTTTGCCTCTGTGGCTGGAGTCCTAATTAAGTCAGTGTGGAAATATCATGAGCCAGCATCATAATGATACTAATTGTTTGCTTCAACTCAGGAAAAGTGCATTATGAACATAATGGGATAATAAGAAGCTCTAATGCCACCCCCAGTGGGAGAGCACCTGCTTATTACACATGAAAGCTATATTTAATCACTGTGTTAGTAATATAAATTGACCATATAGTGGATATAATATGTGTTTGGGTTATTTATGCTCCAGTGAATTTCTATGCAGGCTATTTGCTTGTGAGTTTTGCAGACTTTGTCTAGAAATGAGAAGTAGACAAAAGAGGAAAAAGAAGAAAAGAGAGGTTGTGGTGGACGGTATTCTCACTGTGCAGAAAGTCATTACCTACACAACAGGATTTCTGCTCTATTTCCCTGCCATAGTTGTCCATCTGACTTCTGAAGTGTGCTACCTTCAGTCTGGAGTGTAAATAAATGACCTGGACAAATAATGCTATAACACTGTTAACAATCATACTATGCCCTGAAATATGTTTGGAATGTACAACTACTACTTTCCTCATCATTCTTATGCAACAGTGTAGTAAGTACTCTGTACTCAGTTGCCATGCTTCTTGATTTAGCTAATTATCCAGTGCATTTCAATGGAAATGGAAACATTTAGAGGCATTGTGTCCATGCAGCAGTGTGGAGTTCACTGACATCGCATTCACACGTACAGATAGAAGTAGTTGGCAGTAATGTAGCTAAGTTTTGGTGAATCTGTAGTTCTTCTGTAAAATGTCTTCTACTCCAATTGATTTTTACAGGGTTTTTTTCTGCATAAGATGTTACATCATATAAATATAATCTTATAAATAATATAAATAATTGGAATACCACAAGACCACAGTGATCAGCTTTCCATTGTTTTGTGAGAACAATACACAAGCATGGAATCTAAGCATGGGGAAAAGAACTAAACATAGTGCAGGCATGAGACATAACAAGAACCTAAGAAATCAATCATAAATACTAAAATCTCAGTCCATGTACCAACTTACAAATAACCAGGTGAATCAGAAAGTCCAATGATAACAAAGGCAGAGAATCGAGGAAGAAACAGGTGCAAGGAGCCATGAGTGATCAAAACTGGATGATCCAGCAAGGGTAGACTGAGAGACCGGGGGTTTTTTGTGAATGCATCCAATTAGGGATGTGGCAGGAGCATGGCTAAGCAGGGGTGTGGCCAGGTGAGTAGGAGTGTGAGACAGAGAAAAACAAATAAAACAAAGACCTGGACTGTGACAAAACTGACTCTTTGCTTCAGTTTCTGCTGGAATCAAGATTAGCATGACTGGGTCTTACCAGGATGTAGCTGAGCTGCATCAGAGGATATCTACATAAAGCTGAGCCTTTCTCAACTTTATTCTGTAGTGTTGCTGGGCTCATGTTGAAACTGTAGTGCTCTGTAGAGGGTACATGTCTATAATACCAGCTTGAAATGACAATGAATGGCAGCTGTCACTGGGCCAAGCTTTTGAATCTGTATGTGTGAATGCCCCGTAGGAACTGAACAATACAGTTCATCATTCATGTAGAACATAATGGAGTTGTCTGTAGAAAAACCTGAAAATATTTTTCACATCTACATTGAACTCTTTGTAACCATATTTCATTGCTCTCCAACAATTAGAGAGCTTTGGGAAATCTGAGATGCAATAAGACATCCAAACAAAACACTTGGCAAACTACTGTAATGGCCGAGTCCTCCCACTGAAAGCCCAGTATGTGGGAAAATTTTCTGAAGTGGGTGGGAGGGCTCTCATCTTTCCTCCTATCTCTCCTTCTATGGCTGCTTTGCTTTTCACTCTGTCTCCTTTTAGCAATCCGTGAGAGTGGGAGGAAAAATGCTTTCTGGCACGATGGTTTTTTTGTTGTCTTGGTGATTGCAGTTTGGACGTCTCAGAAAAAGTCAGGACCCTAATAAATCATCACTCTAGCTCCCCAGGAGGTCATGGAGGTCTGATCTGATTCACCAAAGAACATCATTCTGATGTTCTGATGTCACAATGTACTCCTGGAAATCTGCTTCCCAGTAGTCATCCAGCTCCTCAACATTTAGACATGTACCTGTGTTGTGTGCATGTAGCTATTCATCTGCAGCTGCAGAAATAAGATCTTTTTCTATATGTGCTCACTGGATTAGCCTGCTCTGTATGCTGTGAATATGTCTGTGATTTTCTCTAAGACAAATCCTCCCTCTAATGTATGTGACTGTGTGCAGTGTTTGCTGTACAGCCTTCAGATTAACATAGTGAAGTGACCCAACTGCTCTGTGTTTGTGAGGCAGAGAGAGCGATACAGTGTCCACAATGTCTGTTTAAGATAGAAGATCAGTTCATTCTCATAATGCCTTGGTTACTTGAGTGCTTCATGTTTTTGGATTCATAAAGATCTTGAATTTCTGTTCCTGTGCTGATGTACAGTAAGTGAATAGCCTCTTATAAATAATGCTCTCTGTAAAAGCTACAGTGGACTTCTCCAAATAATGATTCAAGGAAGCTTGAGACAAATGTTGTAGTAACTTTCCAATAAACATGTTTATGTTACAGAAAGATTTCCATTAACTCTGGAATTCACAATTTGCTTCCTCAGTGTCCGCCCCCCACCCTGCACCACTACCAGCCTAGAATGTACAAAAATGTGTTATTGCTCCAAATGTGAGACATTTATTCATTGTTTTTTCATTCTAATTTCTGTTACCATTTTTGGCTGAGAATACACACAAACAAACACATGCATGCATATGAAAAGCACATGCCTAAACACACACACACACGCACATACACAGTTCCTCTCGCTTTATGAAACATTTCCTAGGAGGCTTAGTGACTGAGGAAGTGTCACCTAGATCATTTTCTCATTTCTCCTTTTGATGAATGTTTGTTCTGAGAACAACCCCCCAACCTCTCTGAATGGAGAAACTAAAGTGATTGGAGTGAATGAAGACGCTCAACAGGATATCATAGCTGTCAAGGAAATATTACAGTCCCTGAATTGTTTCTTGGACCATTGTTAAATTCAATTAAACTGCAACTGAATGATTTTATGAACACTATCTGCATACAAATGTGTATTTAGAGGATGCAGAGATTTCATATTCTAAATTTAACTTTCTGTTAGTGTTTGAGCATTACTGGCTGCAGTTTTCATCACTAAACCTGGTTTGAACTGCTAAAGTCAAGGTATCAAAATAATCTCCTTCACTGTGACCTGACCTATTCTCAACAGCAGACGGAAACCAATTCAGTCCTGTTTCTCAGATATGTGATGTGACTCCAGTCTGGCGAGGGTGGACAGGAATGAACAGAGTGATAAGGAAGTCCAGACCCATCACCACTGCCCATCGTGGAAATGCAGACATGTGACAGATCTTAAAATTAACAGGCTGCTTTTTTTGACATACAGAGGCACTGCACAAACAGAACTGCTGCCCAGAGATAGCAGGCAAGGCAATCACCACAAGAGACAGAAGGAGGGTGGAGGGGTGGGTTGGTGTTGGGGTGGAAGGGATGAGGGAGGAGCAGAATGGAAAGATGCAACAGATATTCTGCCAAGTACTGTTTGCAGAAATGTTACTTGTTACTAAGTAAATGTGAAATTATTTTCAATTAAAATTGTTTTTACTCAATACACAATTTAAAAGCAGATAAATAACTTATTGACACTGAAGCAGTAGATTTCAACTATACGGTTATGCTAATGGGTCTGTGTGATTATACTTGGTGACAGTAATGCTTCATCCCCACTTTATCTAGGAAATGACAATTTCAGTTTGTACTAAAATGGCGGATTCACTGACTGACTGACCAGCAATTTAAAAGAAACTTGTAAAACATTAAAGCAACTGTGAGGATAAATAAATAGTGAAGACTCTTTGTAACAGGACAGCAGTAATAATTTTCTTTAACATTCACTGAGGTAACCACGAGTGCAGTCTGCCAGATATAATTTAAAGATATCCATCAGCCACGTCTTCTCTCCTGGGCCTCTGGGTTGCTCTCCAGGATGACCAGCAGGCCTCAGCCATGGCCATCTCTGCTCCCACTGATAACCTCTTACAAAGCAGGGACCCAGCATCATTTCTGGCAAAAGCAGGGAGGTGTTTGGAGCACATTTTCTGCTTGGGTGGACCTAGTGATTTTGTGATTCTATTGACAGTATTGCTACTGATCTGAGAAAGGGCAGAAAATGGAAAAAAGGTGGTAGTGGGGAGATGTATAAACCTGTTTTCAGTAATGGAAGGTGAGATTGCGAGGACTGGTGAAACACACAGGTTTGGGCTCCAGGGTGTACAACCTGCGTTTGTGGCTTTCTTCTAACACCATAGAAATGTCATATCTGCCCTGTGTGCTCAGTTCAAATATTATTTTTAGTACATACTGTACAGTATAGTACGGTCTGCCACACACCTCTGTCAGTCTTATTCAATCATTCTTTTTCTAGCTGCTGGCTTCAGGAACATCCAATTTTATAACTGTCACAGTCTGTCTAAAGTACACACTACATCGTACTTTCTGCATGCTGAATTAATTTCCAGTAAAATGTGTTGTAATGTTAATGAATTGTTAATGTTAATAAATTTTGCCCTTGCAAAAAGAGGTGGTTTTAGAAAATTGGTGATGTAGTGACTTGTATAGCTACAGTCACATTTTTTTTTATAAACATCTGTTACATTACATCTACAGTATATTCCAAAGTGGCCCATTGCTCACTGGGCACCTATGTCAGAAAGTCTCAACACACTGTCTCATAGTTTTAATTGCTTCATCAAACAAAGCCAGTTTATATGTGTGGGTTGAAGACTTCCTCTGGCTGAGCCATCTAACTTCCTGCACACATGAATGGGATAAAATCATTTCATCAGACACCTTTCCAAGACATTCCAAATTTTATTAGACTGAATGGTTCAATTTCTGATAAGACAAAGAGTCATTTCAGGGGTTTATAATGCTTAGAAATGCTGCTGCTTATGTAAGAATTGAGAATGAGGGTACTGCTTTCTGGGCTACTGTGCGTCACACAGTGCTGGCAGGCACTTTCCCTGGCATCTTGGACATAAAAGCTTGCTGAGCTACTGTAGCTGTCTTGCTTTCTGTCAGCTCAGTTGCTAATGTGACATGGATAATGTGTCAAAATGTTTATTAGAGATTTGTAACTGTACCGTGACCTCCTGTCTTGTAATAGTCTACAAACCATGTTACTTCAGTGGATCATTTTATACTCTGCCAGAAAAGGTTTAATAAAAGTGTTAATAAACATTTTTTTTCTCCCCACAAGAGAATTGACTGATTCACCAAACTTTATTTATATTGCTGTTTGCTGTTGTAATGGCTGGTGTGACTGAGCCTTTATATATTCCAGCTCAACATTTTGAAACTAAGTTGGTTTTAATACAACAACAATTTTTTCCCCAAAAATTTTAGATTGCAATTTGTCTTGTGCAATGCCTGCATAATCCAGAAAACATAATCTTCATCTATTAATCAGAAACCATCATTAATATGTATTTGTTCTTGTGACCCCTTCAGACAGAGAGTTACTCTGTTCTCAAGGACCAGCACAGTTACAGTACAGTGACAAAAGCACAGTTATGAAATGCCACCTTCAGTTTGGGCATTATGCTGAGACACTGGAGTTGTCAGGCTCTGTGGGATTTATTAATGGTCTCATTTGGCCCCTATGTCCATTTGCCATAATGCTGGGCCACAGGGAGTCAAGTGCTCTGAATGGTCTTCCCCTTCGGATTTAATGTGTACCCCACGCTGTTGTCAGAATGATTTAGCTGTCACCTGGTGAGAGATGCTAAACATCACTTGGACTTTTTTACCACAGAAAGTGAGTGGGGTGGCTTGGTATAGCTGATTCCTGGGGACACATTATGCTGTTAAAAGACAAGACTGATGTTTACTATTTTAAGATGCAAAGCAACACAGACACACAAACCCACTTCACACATAAGCCCACACATCTGTTCTTTTGGCCTCATCTTCCTTGCTCTTCTTGCCAGACATCCTCTCATACGCACATGAAACACTCGATAAAGTTCTATGCCTGGCTGAACTTCATCCATGCAACATCCTGACTGATGGTTCCCTCGGCAGCAGTTTAAATGACTGTGCCCATAACCATTAGAAAACATGTAACACAAGCATTAAACTAGTATTGAGAAACATATCTTACAGATTCATCAGGAAGGGGGTTTTTCTCTTCTCTTATATTAACTGATGTACAGCATTGGCACTGGGGACAACTCACAGAGTAAGCCTGGAATCAGCACATTCTCCTGAGAGAACAGAATGCTGCCAGGCCATCGGTTGTCACTGAAGCTTGTTGATGCAGTAGGCCATTAAAACTCAGTGAAACACAATCCTGGATGGCTACAGGGGGCCTCTGTGTCTGTTCTCATCTCAAATTTTCTAGTCAGGCTAATTTCTATGAAGGAAATCTATGCACAGGTCTCAATTCTTATGAAGTCCAGCACATGTGTGTGAATAAGCTGGAGAAATGCAACTCTATATCCAGACCAGATAAAATGACATTGATTCAAATTACATTAGAGAATCCTCATGCATTGTGATAACCTGTTTGAGGAAAATACAAGCTCTATTTAAATTTTGTCCTTTTCAGTTTTACTACAAAAGGCACGGAAACGGAAACTGCAGGGATCGTTTTTAAGTTGACAACATGGCCCACTGCCTAACAAGGAGCTTGTGGGAATAACATGTTAAGTGGAGTTGTTGTTGTGTTAAGCTGGGGTCCTGCACTGGTGTGTTTATATGTTTATTGCCCACAAACAGACAGGCACAGACACTCTACCTTATCCTGCACATGAAAGCCTGGCCAGATTTCAAAGATTCTAAAGAGAGCACAGTCTGCAAAACACCTGCGAGATAACACTCAGGGAGGATTAAAATGCCATTTGACTCTCTTTCTCTCTCCCTCTCCCACTATCTCTCTCTGCCTCTCCCTCTCTCTTTTAATGTGTTGAGTCTCAAGTAAAAAGTGCGTGTGGCATTCCTGCTGGCTCCAAAGGCCGACTCGGCGATATCATTCCGAAGGGAGCCCCTTGGATTTGTTTACATAATCCAATATTTATGCTCCATGTATGTTAGTGAATGGAAAAACCAACAAACAAGAAACATGGTCTCCAGATAAATGCAAAAGAAAGAAACAGAAATGGAAAAAAGGAAAATAAAAGTATTAATGGGTTCATTGCAAAGCAGATAGCTGGAGATGAACTGTCATACTGAACAAGTCAAATTTGTCTACTTTAACATATGAACATTTCAGCTGTTAATGCTTGCTGACAAACTAATGCATGATGCAGTTTGGCTATAGAGTCAAATTACAGCAGCAATGTGTAAAATCAGATCAAGCAAGGGCAAACTTATACAATGGTAAGTATCACATAACCAGATTTGTGCACAAGTGAAAACGAGACTTTAATTTAACAAAGTCAAAGACGACTGATTATTCCTTACTTCCCCTCCCCTCAAGGATGTCAGAGTCCATCTGAAATAGTCCCTATTTCTTTGATCTTATCTGATCTTCCTGTGACATATGCATGACTAGACATGATCTTCTCCCAGAGGAGAGTACTGGGATGTTACTGACTTCTCTCTAAATCCTCCATGTCCAGATGAATTGGTCAAAGGCCACTGATCGATCCAGCCCAGGCATAGAAGACCCTTATGGTTATGGTGTGCCTGATAGAGAGACTATCATGGCTTGAGAACCCACAGGTATGCTAGCAAATGAAGATTAACATTTGTTCCAAGAGAGAGAGCTTTTCCTGGAGTATCATCATATACACTACCAGTCAAAAGTTTGGACACACATAGAAATGACCATGTTTGTGAAAGAAAAGCAGATTTCATAA
>JAUMHL010000013.1:32090472-32110929 GCA_032362345.1 Sandelia bainsii
CATTATTCTGTGTATACTTATATTCTGTAAGGTCTTAAACCTTACAATGTAAAGTGCCTCGAGATGACTTTTGTTGTTGATTTGGCGCTATATAAATAAAACTGAATTGAATAAAACTGAATTGTTGTTGCCTTGTAAGGAATCAGACAGAGGCATGTGTTTATTCACATGCTGTCTCACTGAAGGGTAAAATTGTACATTAGAACACTGAATATTAGCATTTTTTTTCTTACAAAAAACCTTTGTATGATAATATTATATTAACGTTTATACACATCAATCTCAGATTCATCGTAATAAATGAAAAAAAAAGACATTTTGAGGCAGAAATTGCAGAGGTTAAATTAGTTTCTGGGTAAACAGTTGAACAGGTAAAACATAAGATGCTGCAAGAGATTAACTGCTGGGGTCCAAGTATTAAGAAAAATGAAAAATAAATGTTTTTGAGAACAGTGTGCAGCTAACTGCTGCAGAAGAGTTACCTAGTGCTATGCACTCATGCTATTTCAAGCATTGGGTATCCTTTTATCCCTCTACCTCCTAATAGCAAGATTTATTGATTTTCCTTCCAAACATCTGTCCTATTAGTATGTTCTCATCAAATCTCTGATGAGTCCTATTTCCAAGATGAGATGTAGCAAACCATACAGCCATAACAACAGAACCCCATTAATGTAACCCTGAAAAGGTACCTAAAGTAGATGGAAAAGGATAGAGGAAGTAAACAGAGACCACAAGATAAAATGGAAATAACCATGAAATAAAAGAGTTCAAATCAGAACCAATAATAGTCCTGGGTTGAGAGTGCTCTTTCCATCAAATGCAATCAGTCTTCATTTGGTCTGGGCGAGTATCGAAGCAGGATGAGCTTCATATTACCAAGGTAACTAATTACTGTTAGCTTGAAACAGCTGAAAGAGGGAATGCCAAGAGGAGAGCTAAGGGGTGTGATGGATGGGGGGTAATTGTTGATCACAGTACATCCTAAGCTTGAACAGCCTCTGTATAGTTGCAATAGTAGTAGTAATAGTTGCCAAGCATACATTTCTCAAGGTAAGGAAAAAATACCTTTTGTTCTTCTTGTGTAGCCTGTGTTTTCATCGTTAGCAATGAACCAAATAAAGGCCATACGATAGCAAAAATGGCTCCTTTTTAATTACTCTAAAAACCCTTTTTAAAGCAGAGTACATGCCCATGACCAATTTTATGTAAGCATTTAGTCATAATTCAGAAGTTAAAATGTGAAATTTATGAAATAACAACTGCAAATGCTGGAGAGCTTTGGGACATTTATATTTT
Organism: Sandelia bainsii; assembly: GCA_032362345.1. Lineage (NCBI taxonomy): Eukaryota > Metazoa > Chordata > Actinopteri > Anabantiformes > Anabantidae > Sandelia > Sandelia bainsii. The sequence goes on from JAUMHL010000013.1 coordinate 32,091,772, forward strand.
TTATATTCTCTTAGAGGTCAAATAGCATTTTTTGGGCAAAAGTCGTGGGTAATACCTATATAGTATGTGGTACATTTTTTAGTATTCCAAGTCTGCTGAGGTGATATCAAAAGGTAACGTGAAAACACTGAAGACGATTGATTGGTCAGAGACAAGCACTACTACCACCACCAAAGTTGTGTCATTGTCTTAATTCGCAGGTATTTCCTAAACTCTCCTGATTTTTCAGCAGTCTTTTATCTTGCTACCTGTTTCTTGTAAAACAAATTTTGTGTCCTTGCTCCAAAAAAAAGCCACATCCCAAGAAACAAGAACGTCAATCCTGTGATATCCTCCATTGTTCTTATGTGTGTCTGCAGTTCCATGACAGTTTCATGCGGTGTTACTATGATGACCAAAAACATTGAGTACTGGTGGAAAACGTACCCGTTACCAAAGTGAGTGGAGTTAAGTTGAGCTTGCTGTGAAATAGTGCTAAAAATATGCATGATAGCCTACTTATGTCATTACTTAAATTTCCTTTTTTCCTAGATATGAGTCTTTATGTTGAAAAGATCATAATGTCTCCAACCTGCAAAGACAACTATCGAAATCTATTCCCATTTCTGTGCCAAACTACATTAGAAAAACACTAGGAAAAGACAAAAATCACCACCAGTTTGGGTTTATTGATAAAACACAAGGCCAAAGTAGTGCTGGAAATGTGATGGTCAGTAAAGGGGATTGCTGTTTAAGGAGAGGAGGGAAGGATGAATCATATAAAAAAACATGTCCATGAACCTTTGAAACAGCTGTGCAGTGCCACATGAATGCACCAGAGAGACAGGTGCTCTCTAAATATGGAAATATAACTACTCTGCCACAAGTAGAGGCACTATTTCATGCAGTGATATGGCAACGAGCAGTGGTGATTCACGGTTCATGTCCACCAACCCTTCTGTCCTTCATTCTGGGGATGTCTGGTTTCATCTTTTTTTCTGCTGACTATACCATCTGAGACTTTCTGTTGTCTTGGGGGTTTCCAGACACTATTATTAAACAAGATGTCGACCAGACAGCAAATATAATAAAGAAAAGGGGGAAAAAAACCATCAAGGCTGTTAGGTGAATACTCATTCTCTGCATCTTTAATCAGACTGACGACTGAAGACGAGGAAGGAATCTGGGAAGGCTTTAGAGGTCCCCTGGCATTACTCTGCTGGGTTAGGAGGTTAGCAGGTTAGTATATGGCATACATATCCTGCCAACTGATGCTATTTCAGTCTGGGCACCTGGTTGGAGTGACAAACAAGTGCAGCCTCTGTCCTCCAACACTTCAGAACACCTGTACACTTCATAAGTGGCAGTCGCTGGCATGCTACAGTGACCTCTGAATACTGTGTTGACACTCTCTACTTGTCCTGCTATATCCAGCTGGCTTGGAACCCTGGCTGGAATGCTATGGACTTACAATGGAGACTTAACTGAGGTCAAATTTTTATGATTGTTTTGTTTTCCACAAAGATTAATTCAATTTAGCTATTATCTATCGTCTACAGTATTTATAACAGCATAAAAGTATGTAAGTGGCAACACAAAAAGGTTTAATTGCAAGGGTTGTTTAGTATGGGTAACTTAAGAATTACTTTTCTAGCTGCAGAGTTGTGTGGTCTTCAAAACTTCAAGTCCATGTTGTGTTTGGGAGGACAAATGTCATTCTGAAGCCAAAGAACAAATTACTAATCAGCCCTTTTGAACTTATCCGCTAGTTGGGTCATTCTTATAATGAAGAAGATCACTTTAGAATTTTCTTTAAATGCTGTTCTATTGAACAAATATGGAGGTTAAAACTGGTATTGTCATAATATGTCATTGTTATAAAAATTATATTATAATTATAGTTGGTAGCACAAGCAACGTTTCCAATGAAATGAGACTGTGGTTCCTTTTAAAATGTTTAAATCACTTTCAATTGTTGTGAGGCAAAAGACCATTGTTACAATTTGTTGTGGCACAAAGAGTGTTTGATGAAAAATTGTCCATTTAATTTTTTTGCTTTCGAACTAATGGCTACTTTTTAAACTGGAACTGATGTAGCTGCAAATTGGCTGGAAATGTATTTAAAATAAAGAGGCATGAAAACCTTGAAATAATTGTGTAGTAGAAGGATCTGTCTGCCCTGAGATGATTTTGATTTGGCACCATATAACACCATATATATCATTATCATTATAAGTAAAATTGAACTGAACTGAATTAAATTGCTCACATATACTTAAGTCTTAAGTCAGTACAGTAAGCTATCACTTGTTAAGTAACAGCGATGATGCCATAAGGATGACTGACTGCTGTCTTTCAGTCAACTTTACTTATCCTGTAAAGGCAATGAAATACATACCACAGCTTGTCACTCAATAATCTGATTACACCCACACATAATACATACTTAGCTTAAAATAAAATCTAGAATTACTGCATTGTGGTAATTCACTATAATACAACACAATATTTTAATACGTTTATGAGTCCAAGTGGATGTTTGTGCCAGATATAATGAAATTCCTTCTAGGTGTTTCTGAGATATAGCATTGATGAGAATAGGAAATACATGAGGTCACAGTGACTTTGACCACCAAAATCTAATCAGTTCATCCTTGATCCCAAATGACAATTTGAGAAATTCAACGAATTCCTGACATATGAGTTTACAAGGATTGGATGAAGATGAGGTCACTACGACATTGACCTTTGACCATTGGCCACCAAAAACAAATCACGTCATTGACTACGATTGGATAATTATACCAAAAGATTCCCTCCAAATATTCTTATATATTGTACATTTCATCTTCACAAGAATGGGCTGCAAGAACTGGTTGAACGTGAAGTGTAACTTTGACCTTTGACCACCAAAATGTAATCAGTTCATCACTTAGTAAAGGTTGACCGTTGTTCAAAATTTGAATATATTCCCTCCAAACGTTCCTTAGATATAGCGTCTCCACCCCTGGTTATGGCTGGCACCGAGGGATAAAAAACAGAGTGAATAAAAATAGCAAGTGTAACTGACAACAAGACTGGTACAGATTTATAAACAATACCAATAATTAATAATACTAAATAATAAATAATAAAGAAAACAAATATAGCTATGATTTGTATGGATGCATACAATAACAACCAAAAAGTTACGTTAAGGAGACAGACAGCAGAAAGGATACAAGGACTTTTATTCACAGTATTAGTTTTACATGAAAGAAAAGTATGTTGAGGTCCTGCTACGACGTCCTCTAGTAAGTCCACTATGCTCATCATCTTTCTTTGATTTGCTGATCGCTCTGACAACTCAGATCTCTTTGTTTACCTTCAATGATCTTAAAGCAGACTCTAACCAGGTTGTTCAGGTTTATTTCTATCTTTAACTGACATTCTGAGAAACAAGCAAATAAAAAAAAAGAAAGACTGGTAAACGTGACTAAGTATGGACTTAGGAATTATGTTTTTTAAAAGGTGAACCCTTTGCTGGCCTCGCTTAACAATAGGGTCAGAATTTAAATAACATTTAAGCTGTTATCAAAAACTGTACCAAAGTAGTTGTATGAGCTGATTATTTCTATGATGTCATTGTGTGTGGTGATCTCTGTCTAAAATCAAAAACTAGTTCCTTGTCTGGAAGTTGAGTTGGACAAGAAAGAAGTCCAGTTGCCATGACTCAACTTCCAGACAACTTCACCTGGATAACTGAGAATCTTAGCTAAAACCACTCCTCTATCGGATTAGGATGCCAATGAGAGGGAAAGGTGATAGCCCATAATGCTGCGTGGTGGCTGGCTGAAAAGGCATGGTCTGTGATGAATTGAAAGGTTTGGCCACATAAATTTGGATTATTTGGTGCCAGTATGCTTTGAGCAAGCCACTTAGCATTGCAGCATCAATCAGTCCACCCATATAGCACAGAGATCAACACTGGACATTTTTTTCTCCTCAGAAAAATGTCATTAGGGAGAGTGAGGAAAACACTGGTGTGGTGAAGAGAACAAGGCGGCTACAGTGCTCATATATATGTAATACATATGTATTATGAATCAAGCAAGATGACAGTGGCATTTCATATGATGACAGTTTCTTCCTGTACTCTCACCTGAGATGTTCCAATACATGACTGGCATTTCTCTTATTCCTTAGCTAATGTTGAATGACACATATTCAGGAATCTAATATTTACTGAGATAAGCAGAACCTCATATTTGAAGCCTCTTATCACAGCAAGGCTTGCAAGGTTCCTGAAGCTGTACCTGAGCTGCTGGAAAAGGAAACAACACTCGTTTTTAATTAGACACACTGACACATTGCAGTGTGTTTTCTTAGTCTTTTCTAGTTTGTCCCCACTGTTTAATTTGTACAGCTGCTAAAATGAAATCTTTTTTTTTATTGTAAATAAAAAATATGTCAAATTGTACTGATATCCTGGTTTACATAGTCCAAGAGGACTGGACATAACAGGAAACAGTTTTCTTTAGGAAAATCTGTATATTTGTATTCATTAGACTACAATTCTATGTATTTTTCAGTACTCTCTGTATGTGTGGTTGTACAGGGTTCAGTTTAAATTCCAGTATTGTGTGAATGTGTATATCTGGTACACTCAAATCCAAAATGATAAACCCTGATATGATGTTTATGAAATCCCACTTGAGCAGAGCGACACATGCTCAGACAGGCTTCTGGAGCCAACACTTGTACTGGGTTTCGCAATTTCCAATTAGCGTGAAAATCCAAGTCCTAATTTGATTCCAGCTAAACTTGTTTGCCAATTTGTGTGGCAAGAACTACCTTATCTAAACACAAGAACTCTACACATCTATGATGTGCCCTGGCTGCAGTGGTTGGTATGAAACCTTTAGATGTTTATAGCAGATAGACTAACTAGGTCAGAGTGATAGAAACAGGTCAAAGATGGAGAGGGAAAGCTAACAGAGAATCAGAGAAAATGACAAGGAGATAGACAAAAGAAGAAAAAAATAGAAAAAAGAAGGAAACTTCAGAGGTCAATGGGTTATGATCTAAGCCAAGGAAAATACTGGTTCCTGCTTCAGTCTGCCACCTGTCCAGAGGCCCAGCCACAGCTTCCCTGGTGTTTTCATGTGACCAGACAGCAGGCTGCAGGGCATAAGTTGCTGTAATAGAAGGTCCCAACATTGTCTCAGTGGTTTTTCTGCCCCACCAGACAGCAAGTTCTGAGAGAGGAAGCAGTGCTGTCGTCAGGAGTATGTAACTGCAAAGTCTGTCTCCAGTCAGAGTAATCTGAAACCTAGCAATCTGAGATGAGTTTTTATGTCTTACAGTAGGTTGTATAGATTTCAAACTTGAAAAAAAAACTCCAGACACGTTGGCGATTTCTCATAAGGAATAAGGTTCATTACTATACAGTAAAGATGTTTACCTACAGTGAAAAAGATGCTTTATAAATTATTAACGCTGGTGCTCAGTGGAACTTAGTGTGTAGAACCCACTGCCAGCACAGTCGAAATAACAATACAAAGAAGTTATTCTGGTGTAAACACGAACAGCAGAAGTAGCAAGGAGAAGAAGGAGTGAAAAATATATTTTGGGTTTAATGCTTGGCAGCCAAGTAAACCATTGATCATTCAACAGCACCAATAAAATACAATCTGAAAACCATGTATATTTAGTAGGAATGTAATGGTGAAAAATCAATCATTCACTAAACTTAAGAATGTGTTGATAGGTCAGCTGCACAATATGTTTATGTTTATTCACAACATGTTAAAGCCAAAAAACATAGCTGCAGTTTAAAAAAAAGATGTGAATCCCACTACTATTAATGCTTTCATGTCCTCTGCTATGGTTTGGCAGGGAATTCTCCAGTTATGATTACCAACTTGGCATTTGTTTGTTTCCTCTCAGAGATCTCAGCTCATACAGGGCTTCGTGAGGTAGAGGTGCAGACCCTCTCCATTAGAAATGACTCTCAAAAGACCAGCGTTCTTTTTACCTGCAGAAAACTGAAAGGACATTTTGTTGGAAGAAATGAGCTTAAATTGGATGCAGTGATTCTAGTTGCCCTGTTAATGGAATGTCTAGTGTGAGAATGGATGGGCTACTGTAAACAACCAGTTCTGCTCTGTCCATGTAGAATTGTGCCATGTAAGTGCTGCACGTAGGTAGAAGATAAATATGTTTTGCCCTGAAAATCATTCAATGTATCCAGAGTTTTCTCTCCATGTGCACTTGCTGTGTGCCCTTGATGTTGTGAGGGATAACAATCAAACTGCTGTATCACATTCCACTGGGATATAAAATTAACATTACAAACAGTACATTCACAACACCTCCTCCCTATGCAGCCTCTCTGTGGAGTTAGAAGTAAAATAAGAAAAGGCAAAGAAAGGAAAATAATTTTTCACCTTTGGGCTATATGCTAATTGGAATGATCTAACTAGTATCAGATTTGGAAGTGCATGCTGAAAGTGAAGTGAATAAAAGGGGGTGCTGAATCACAGATGATGTGAGAATGACTCAGGGTGAGAGAAAGACCTGATACAGACTCTGATTATCATAAGCCATATGCCTGCAGCCTGTGGAGTGGCTGCAAGGTAAATAAAGATGACGACAAACAACAGTGCACATACTTCCAATACTGCCCCCTCTCTCCTCTCCTTTTTCATCAGAACAACACAGGCTTCCAACCGAATTAGCATCAGCTGGCTGATACATTTGTAATCTATTCTGAGCATAGCAAACAATACAAATTGGATTTCTAATTTATCCTGACTTATTTATGCAAAGCAAGAGAAATGGAATGTCACTATAGTAACAGCTTTAATACATGGCAACTTTCATCACAGACTTCAGAAATACCATTACCTTCAGTTCTCAACATGAATTGGTATTAAAAGTTGTGATCTTTAAAAATTACTAATTGGAATTTCTCTTGTTATCTGAATATGCCCAAACACACATACACAAACATACATATCTTGTGTCGCAATTACTCACTCAGGCCTTTTGTAATTGCCACCTTTCTGTAGCCAGGAAATGAAAACTAAACTGAAGTAAATTCACAACAGACATAGAAAATAAATAGAGAAAATAAATGGTGAGGCCTCACAATGCATGCAAAACCTGAACCCTCAATGTTTTGATTATCTAACAACAAAGAACAACATCACTATTAATTATATCATTTTTTGGCTCTATTGAGCCATTTTCTCCATCTGAGATAACCCAGAGACACCAAACATGCTGATAAATGGGCCGTAAACTCATATCCACTAAAATAACAACATGGCCTAATGTGTCCACTAGGATGCTTATCAAAATGTAATCATTATTGTGTTTGTACTGAGATTACGATGTAGGTCAGTGCTAGTACAAAGTATTATGTTCATTATTTAACTTTAACGTGACATTGAAAGTATTTGGGTTTGCTCTAAAGTATTGTTGAATCAGGATGAGTTCAACAATATGATAAAAAGTCTAAATGTATCATATTTTTTAGAAGAAATTTCAAATACATTTAATCCACTGAATGGTGCACAAGTATAACGTGACTCAAATGTCATATGTTTATTTAAATACATTTTAGTTTTGGAAAGGTTAGAAAAATCACTACCCTCAAAACACTTTTGATATGGAGTATCACCTTTTGGACAGCCCCATGATCACAACCTGTTAAAACATCTTAAGATTGACAGCTCTGCCATTGCTGGTTGCTAACCTATGATTTGACAGTCACTGTGCAGACAGAGGTTTAATGAATGGTCAAATGTGGACACCTCACCATTCAGAGAACAGGGAAAACACACATTACACTTATTAGTAAGAAATGTGTAGTAATTAAAATGTTCCATTATTTTTATCCACCACTTTTTTAAAATAAAAATTTAACTTTTGATTAGGAACCTTAGACAATTACAAAACTAATACATGGAACATGGAGGTGAAAAATACATGGAGCAAACTCACTGGGAAGGAAAAGTAAATACAATAGTAATCACCAGAATATCACTGTCTGAAGTTTGTTTAACCTTTAATTTTCCACTTGACCAAACATCTGAAATTGTCCCTCACAACTGATTCAGGCCACTCTATTTACTCACTTCTCTCCTTTTTCTCTGTCAACAAGACAAAACAAAACAAGACAAAACACAGTGCTGTTTGTATGTGTAGTCTAACACTTTTAAACCGCGGTCCCCTCTATTTTTATAAACACAACAATTTAGGTGACTATTAATAATATTTTTTGGAGGACCACCCCTTCTCAGGTATTGTTTCAATTACTGGCAGACTCAACACTTTTAGTCCAGATGCCTTGATTCAAATTTCAGATATTTTGACTGAAATGACAGCTTAAAGACCTGTACAAAGAAATTAATCAACTAATCTCTTACAGTGTCCATGGAGGATTTTGGATCAATCTTAAGCAGACAATTTTCAGATGCTGAAGATTCTGGGGGACCCACTTGTGAAGCTTTATCTTCAGTTCCTTGCACAAATGTTGTATTGGGTTCAAGGTGGGTGACTGACTTGGCCATTCCAGTACATTATATTTTTACCCTCTGGAACCAGTTGAAAGCCTTTTTCGTTGCAATATGTTTTGAACCATTGTATTGTTGGGAGGTCCACCAACCCAAAGTTCCATTTTGTCTCATCTCGCCACACCACATTCTTTGAAGGCTTCTCCAAATGCTTTGTAGCAAACTTTAAGTAAGTTTCAACATGTCTTTTCTTCAGTAATGGAGAGTTGTGAAGATGAAGACTGTGGTATTGTCGGTAATCTGTACCTTTCCTATGTTGCTCAACATAGGCAAAGGTCTTAGGGGAGCTCTGTGCCTTGAACCATCATGTGTGACAGCTTGGTAATAAATGATGCTTTCACAGATGTGTCAGTACTAATAGCCACATGCACTAACCCAATAAGCATGATGAAAATTATTGTTATTATTGGAGTCACCTGTTTCAGTCATTTATTGATTGGGATGTTATGATTTCTTTCATTATGTTGCCATATTGAGTTAACACCAATGTCTGGTCTTAATGTAATGTGAATACGTACACAGGAAATATCTTTAATGAAAAAAATGTACATGGAGATGAAACCCTTTAGCAACACAAAAAATGACTTTTTTAGCCATTGATGATGATATGATGATATGAAAGTCCAATATGTTCCATTAATAAATTGTTAAAGACAGAAAGAGGGTTGTATACAGTGGATGGTGGATAGTAGTTCAGACATGATCATTTTTGAGTAATCAAATCCAAAGCTCAGTTCTGGAGGAAGGTGACACTGGATGCTAACGAGTTCCTGGAAGTTTCATGCTTAATTTTTTGCAAATCTCTTGCATTTTATTTGTAGCTTTTCTTCTCAAGACATGTTTTGCAACCCTGTCTACTCTCGCTAACATACTGTTTAATTATGCAGTGAACTCACCTCATCATTTTATTACAGGTTATTTCTATAGTGTTGCTTTCTTCTGAAAGACATTTTTAAGTGTTTGTCTTTTCAGTATCTGTTTTTTTTCCCATTTTACCTGTGACAAAAAACAAAAACAAAGGAAATAACACTATGCTGCCTCAATTTAAGCCAAACCCTCCATGATTTTATTATGTGAATATTATAGTTGACAGAGTTGGGTGTTGAAACAATTTTCAAGAAAAAAATATTTCTTCAGAATACTGACAGGCCTAATAATTATGAATACAGGGAAATGCACATGCCTCTACAACATTAACTTGTTTATATAAAACCTTATAACCTTTTACAAGGTTATAATTTCTCAGTGTTAAACTTGGAACTGTCAGAAAGGTGATAATTCTAATATATCTTTATTATCAAGGTCATAGTCGGTGGTGGAGTCCTGCTCGAGTGCATTATACCATATTTAAAGGAAAATGAAAATGAACAGGGGAAAACTAGACAACAAACGAAACCAACAAAACACTATGTTACACAGTGGGAAAATAAAGCATGCTGGCTGACCGAAGATATGCAGAGACAAATACAAAGGGGAAGACAAGAATACACAAAGTTGTCCAAAACCAACTTACTTTGGAGATAAACTAAAACAGGGAACGAGGAAGGTAGATGGCAGAAAAACAGGCAGGGGAAAAACAGCAGGTAAGCAGACATGATAAACTGGCAAAGGCAGACTGGGAGTGCAGGTTTTTTATGAAGTGTAAGCATAGATTAATCAAGTTAAAGCAGGTGATGATTATGAGGACTGGGGCCATGAGGGAAAGACAGGAAACAGAGGATACTGGGAAACTGAGTTCAGGGGGCAGAGAGAAGCTGAAAACAGGAGGAAAAAACAAGAATCATGACAGGCCACTCTATTTAATAATAATAAGAATTGATACTTGGGGGAATTCTTGTGGACAGACAGCCCACTTAAGGCACCAAGGGTTCGGGGTTCAGTGTCTTGTCCAGGGACATATAGCCAGGAATCAGTGTAAACCCGGAGTCAAACCACTAACCCAAGGGTTCTTAGGCTCTTACCAACTTAGCCACTGTTAATTAAAATAATTGAATGAGAGGTGAATGAGGGGGATAAAATATTAAACCACCTTTTAATTGAATACACTTTCCTTACAATTTCAACGTAAAAACTGAGAAATTATAAATTATAAACTTGTGAATTCATTGCTTAATTGGATTTTATTAGGTTGTACTGATCTGTACCTAGTAAAGTGGCCAGTGCGTTTATGTAACTATACACGTACATGCATGGTGATGTAAATAGAATACTGACTCAGTTTCATTCCATTCATTCCTGAATGTATATGTGTGTTTGATGGCTTTCATTTACTGATGGTCATGAAGGTCATGACTGATCCTTGACAGACTGCTTATTCATGGCATTTATCCTTTTTACTGTCAGTTAGTAATACCTACACACAATGCCATGGTAGGTTATCCTTACCATTAACATAGGGCACAGAATTGATAGACAAGATGAGATAGTAAAGTGTTTATGGATAAAAGAAGAAGAAAATCATAGTCTGTCGCCAGTTTAAACAAAGTGGTTTTGTTGCCTAGCAGTATCAATATCCTGCACTTTGTGTCTCCCTGTGTATACCTTTCTGCAGGTATCCTCGGCCCTACCAACCAACCCAGCATTTTGTCTGCTGCTTGTTGTTGTTGTTGTTCTTTTGTTGCTTGCTGTTCTTTTCTCTCTCCTCTTTCCACTCACCCAACTGGTTGAGGCAGATGGTCGCCCACCCTGAGACTGCTTCTGCTGGTGGTTTTTTCTGTTAAAGATAGTTTTTTCCCTTCACTGTTGCCTAGTGCTTGCTCAAGTGGGACTGCTGGGTTTCCTATACAATTTATAGTTGTATTCTTATATTCTGAAAGGTCTTAACCCTTACATTGTAAAGTGCCTTGAGATTACTTTTGTTGTAATGTGGCGCTATAATAAACTGAATTGAACTGAATTAAACCTAACCACACAATCAGGACATCAGTATTAATGTCCAGTGTTTTATATACCCACTATACCATGACCACCTCTAAAAGACCAGTGCCTGAGTATAAAGTATGCTACCTAAGTGACTATCTCTACAGGACTCAACGGTCAGTCTTAAAAATATAATGTTTGCAACTTTTTTCTGTCCTCCCTGTCCCCTCTGGCTGAAGTGGCCAGTAGCTTATCCAGGTTGAGGCACCCAGGACAGAAGTCCAATTAGACCTCTATGTGGGGAGTGAACCTCTGCACCATTCATCATACCATTTCAATTAAAGCCATCTAAGAAATGATTAGATAATCAGTTGCAGGCTAATGGAGCCATATATCCTTGTTATGGGAGAACACTGGTCATCAGCTTGGGAATGTCTGGCCAGTGCCAGATGTGACAGAGCAATGCCAAATGAGCAAGACAGATGATAGAAAGAAGTGAGGAGGAAGGCTGGTAATGAGGGACAAAGAAAGGGGAATGCTTATTAGGCCAATAGAGAATGTAAATGCAAATTCATCACAAGCTCTCCATCTATGATTTTGATGACCCTGTCAAACACAAGTATAACAATAATAATAATAATCAGAATTGATACTTTATTAATCCCCATGGGGAAATTCTTGTCAACAGGCAGCCCTCTTAATGCACCATGGGTTCAGGGTTCAGTGTCTTGTCCAGGGACACTTCGACATGTGGCCAGGAATCAGTGTGAACCGGGAGTCAAACTACTAACCTTAGGGTTCATAGGCGACTGCCCTACCAACTGAGCCACTGTTGCCCCTTAGAATTTTTTTTTTAAATAATTGAATGAGAAATGAATGAGTAGGCAAGTTAATATAATGCACTCACATGTGTAGCCATGGCTCTTGCTGCAAACAAAGGTGAAATGATTTCCTCTGTGGTTTGTTTTAGTATATTTAATTTTTCAGCCATGCTTACCTATAAACTTAATTCTGTATTAAAGTACATGATGCCCAATATTCCAGGACTAATCTTCTCATGGAGTTTTTTTATTGCAAAAAAAAATCCTACACACACAGAACTGTGTACAGTAAAAGCAATTGGGTTAAATAGCTGCAATTATCAGACTGAGTAGCTGTAGAATGGAGGTGACCCTGGACAGCTCTCTATCGTCCTGTTCTATGACTGCACATTAATGGTTAATTGATGTCACAGGGGACTGTGATCAAAGGCTTTCTTACCAGGCCCTTTTCAAGCATGTGCCACTGCTATTCTATTAGCAAGGAATATCAGACTAAGATGGGGTGGGGGGATTGGAGAGGTAGGAGTGGGTTGTTCATGTCCTCCTCTTCTCACCCAACCCCCACACCCACCCCACCCTACCTTCTCTCATGATAATTAGCCCCTGCCATGCACAGACAGAAACACACAAGTATGCACACACACCCCGAGCTGCCACAATATCTGCAGCTTAAAGTGTTGGGGTTCTGACAGCCATCAGCAGAAATAGAGACAAATCTTGTTTACTTTGCTGGGTTTAACCATCCCCCCACACACACCATCCTTCCATATTTATGCCACATTCCTGATTTCTCTCCTCAATATTGTCTGTTCAGCCACATTTCCTCTCAGCAATCATTCTAATGCAGTAAGCAAGGGTCTTTTAGGTCGTTGGCTACAGCAATCGTTGTAGTTGAAGATCACAGACATTTTCAAAATTGGAGGAATGTGGAAGATTTGCCATAAGTTGTCTGTTAAAGAACATCTATTGAATTAAAACACTATTCAAACATCAGTAACAGGGGGTCTGTAGCCCTTTTCACACAGAAACCCTGTATTGTTGAGAAAGTGGCCCTTTCTTTAAGACGTCTTTGCCTATATACACTGTCCCTTAAAATGCTGCCATAAAGACACTCCAGTGTTCCTTTACACAGGTACTGACACATAGCAGATGTTTACCGTGACATCCAACATGATCTATAACATACACACTGGAAATACATTTCCTTTAAAACATTACTGGTGGATGAACCATGATGAGCTTTTGCTAGTTTTGCACGATTGCCATGATTTCAACTTCAACACAGTGATGTGTGTAAAGTAAAATGTGAACACAAAGGATTATGGTTACAGATTCAGGTGGGTGATGAGAAGCTGGAGGAGAAATGCTACTCAGAACATGACTCAGACCACTATGATGTGCAGTTCTCGAGTAGGAAGGAGTTAGTGGATAAAGTTTGAGTCTGGGGTCTGGTTAATAGCACATGACTGGTTGAACTAAGTCAGAAAAAACAACTGTGACCATTTTCTTTTATTGCCTTCCTTAAACCACTTGCACATTGTAGTGGTCCATAGAGAGTTCTCAATTCTCCAGCACTCTTAACAAAGCCAAATTTAACTTTAATCGTTAACACACTGAAAGACAACTGTACTTGAGTTTTGATCATGTCATGAGTTTGAATCATGTCATTAATGCTGTTTCTCCTCCAGTGTATGTGGGAGTCTCTCAAAAGAAACAACCCTAGTAGCTCGTCTCACAACAATTCTCGGTTGTTTTACACAGGCAGTGGAGCAAACTTGAATCACCTCTGACAGTGCCTATCGAGGGTTAAACTCCTGGTATCCCCTGATTCCTGGCCACATAATAATAGTAGTAATTATTATGCAGTATAATGTGGTAAATAACTCCACTTCTAATGTATGACTTGTGTCTAATTAACACGCAAGAGGAATATGGATCAGCACATTTCTAGTTATACCTGCACTTGTACCTTTCGTGGACTGTCTAGATTCTAGACAATTTATCCTCAAAACAGAATCACTGTCACGCCGTGCAACACAGAGGAAGCACTTCTACTAAGATGACTTTGTGAAGACATAAAATTGTGAATTTGGCAGTGTGGAATAATTAGTTCAGCCCTGGGTCTGACTTACTGTTTGCTGGACTCTCAGATCATTCCCTCTTAGGCTCTTTGGCTGCCAATTAACTCACGCACACACAAATGATCTTGTGTGTGCCCTGAGCAAAATCTCATTACAGATTGGAGAGTACAAGTCTTGTTTGTATGAATTTTTGAATGGTTTGGCTTCAGGAATGGTTTGCCACAGTATGTCATAAATACAGATTTGTCTGTGATTATATTTATTGTAGGAAAGCATGTAATCATGTCAAATCTAAACCATATTGTGTGACACATTTTATCATGTACATGTACATGTTAGCATACAGAAAATAAAAGAAAGTCCTGTTGCATATACTCTAGCACACTTTTGTTTGCCTTAACCAAATACACAACTCCCAATATGTCAGATGAACAAAAACCATCTAATGTTTGATGCATTTAAGCTGCTGGTTTGAAGGCATACTGTGCGCTGCAAGAGCTAGGCAAGCAGAGCCAGTTATGCATCACAGAGGAAGCTCAATAAACGCATCATCTTCATCACTCTCGCGCAGCGATTTCCCAGTAGTAGGTCTACTTGATGAAGTGCCAGATCCCCTCCCTGTTATTGTCAATGCTGCAGCCAAGTGTCCACATGCATGAGTGTATTCATCAGTCAGGTGGCACAAGCCTGGCTTATTTCACCATCCTATTCTTCCTTCTCTCTGTTCCCAGGTGTGAATGAGATTGGTGATTTATCTCTTTTGTGCTGCTTATCAGTGAATTGTAGTGATAACCAAATGAACTCAGGTAATGCAAAACCACACACACCCAGTGGTTAAATATGTTGTTAGCATGCAATTATATTCTGTATAACATTTGCAGGGCATGCTGTACAGAATATTATACTGAGTCTGCAAACACATACATGATTAATGAGTCACCCAGGAAATCCTGGCCTGCAATTGACTAATGTGTAGGCCAAGAAAAAAACTGAATGAAAAACATACATGAGATAAACTGCACAAGGAAGAAAATAATTGCAGTAATTCAAACAGAGCCTGGAGCCACGGTCACAAAGACTGAGATTTCTCTCTCTTTGACACCTGCTTAAACCTTGTTGTTACTCTGCCTCTTTTGTTTTGGTGCCAAAGTGATTACCAGGTCCTCACGCAACACTGCATGATGATATTTGTGTTCACTTTGTTTTTATCTGTCACATCGAAATCTTTCCAACATACAGTACCTGTAATTTTATGAACAGGGAGGGAGGATTAGGAAACAACCCAATAGACCACCATACTTCACGTCACCCTACATCAACACCAGCCACATCATGTCATCTGTGAAGTCATAATGTTTGAGAATATCCTACACTCCGGCCCCTATTTTTTTCATTCAGGGATTACTCACTAAGTCATTGAAGGTAAAACTAATGAAAATGCCTGGATGAAGAGGCCGGCTGATGAGCAACCTTGGAGTTCCTCTCACAGAACTTCAAAGAAAGAATTAATAGAATTAGCTGGTCAATATATTGCGGTTGACTGCAATAACACTGCCTGAGACAATGAGTCACTGCATAACCTCTGGAGTGGAGGTTTTGCCTGTCGGCGTACATTCACAGGCAGACACATTCTGACATCACAGCTGCATGTTTTGAGAACCATGTCACAGATGAGCTCAACAAGAAATCCTTCATAAACTTTTGGGGAATGGGCAGTATGTAGAAACAGAATGGCTTTGTATCTGAATATGTATTCAGAACATTTCACTTTTTGTACATTTTTTTTACCACCATTCTGCTCTCAATAAATCATAATGACCACAAATAAAAAACATTATCAAACACAAGTGATTATTATTGCTCATTTACAAAGGTTTTCAGAGCTCTGTGAATTTAGCTGCTTTCTTCCCTCAGCTCTTACTGGTCTCCCTGTCCCTGCCCCTGAGAAGCACCCCCATAGCATGATGCTGCTACTTCCCTGTAGGTATGGTGTTAGCCAGGGTAACACCAGTGCCTGGTGGTTATTATTATTGTTCCACCATGATACAGTAAAAATTTGATACTTTAGTCTACCTCTGTTTTTTACACCGTTTTCTCTCTTTCTGACAACACACAGAGACAAACAACCATGCACACTCACACCTACGGACAATCTTAGAGTCACCAATTAACCTAACATGCATGTCTTTGGATGGTGGGAGGAAGCTGGAGTATCCAGAGAGAACCCACACGGGGAGAACATGCAAACTCCACACAGAAAGGCACCTGGCCGACCCAGGGATCGAACCCAGGGTTTCCAAGGTGGTTTCAGAACTGGTTTTGATTCAATACATTACTGCACAGAAGATTGTCCTGACATGCAGCGTGAACTTATGGAACCACATGTAAACAGGTGTGCGCCTTTCCAAACTATGTCCAATCAAGTAGATTTGCCACACGTGGACTCCAGTCAAGTTCTAGACAGTTCTGAGGGATAATTAAATAAACAAGTTGCACCAGGACACAGCAAAACATTATCATGATCCATGAGCAATTTCAGTTTTATACTACTATAGTAGTACTATACTACTGTTTTTTTCATGTTTTTTAATTGTTGTGTGACAAAGTAAAAACATGAATGTAGAACATAGATTGATGGGCATTTTATTAATTTAAAATTGACATTAAAACACACTTCAGTGTGAAAAATGTGAATGGGGTCTGAATACTTTCTTAAGCCACTGTATACCATTTATAACAAACCACAGATGGAATATAAGGAATATATTACAGCAAGGAATCTGTATGCCACGTCTGTGTTGTTACATTTTAAACAAACAAACAACAAGCTAATTAACACTTTTTCCTTAAATTGAATTTGTATCAGTTTAATGTCAAGTTTTAAATACCATTACAAACAAGTTTGTAGTCTGAGTAGTGCAATGATCAGTGCTGTGAAACACAGCTAAAATGGGCTTAGGGAATGACTGAATGAGATTAAACATGTATTTGAAGGGGCATTAGTAATGCAATAACACAATAGTTTTAGAAACAGCACATAACAAATAACAACCACAAACATACAAGCATATAGTGGGAATGCCCCCCCAAGCACACATATTGACAGTTGAATGCTGTGACTTACAGTGTAGAGTGCACTTCATCAACAAATATCAGCAAATGGTGTCATGACTGCTATGCCCTTCTTGTGCCTTTAAGTAATAGCCCAGGACATGCAGGTGCTAGTCCCTTTAATTCTTTTTCATATTTCTATATATACACATACATAAACTTCATCTGTATCCTTGGAATCCTCATTATCGTCCAATGTCTGTTGATCTGTTGCATCACTTATGTCCATTAAGTCAAGGGCAGCTCATTTAGAGACTGAATAAACCATTGAGGGCGCACAGTAGGAATAACGAGATGAAGCAACACTGAAATACTAGGGAAGGGAATACTGTAGAATTCTGCAGTTAGAAAAGCAGAATGTCTGCCTTTTCTGAGGTTTAATTAGACATGATATCTTAATTTGCACACAGATGTACCACAAAGTAATTATAGATTATTTTCCAAAGACTAAGCAGAACATAGTGAAATCCCCAACTGTCTGCTGACTGGTAGAGTAAAAATAGCTCATTTAAAGACAGTGGAATGCTGTCGTGTTTGAGTAAGACTTCTAGTCTAGCCTCTTGGGATGAGGGATGCAATTTATCACAGTCACTAATTATTCATGTTATAAGCCACTCTGTTGTTGAAAAAGCAGAAAAAATAACAGGCAACCACAACAATGAAATCACCACTTGCATGAGCACTGACACACGAGCAGAGCAATGAAAGCGCCATATGTTTAGACTGTGCTGCTCACTGATTATAAGACATGATTCTCCTCCAGAGGGAAATGAAGACTTGTGCTATTTAAGTGGAGTGTCTGCTTCCAAGCTTTGTTTATTCAAATAGGGAAAATATGTCAGTGTGTGATCATTCATCCCTTTCTACTCATCATGCCATCCATATATTTTTATGCCAAAAAATAAGCAAATCTTAGTTTGCTTGACAAATTTGTTAAATAACTTATTTCTGTGACCTTTGCTGTGTGATTTACAAACACTTTATCCAATTTAGCTCAACAGATAAACTGATAAAAGGCCTGATACACACAAGCACATGATGTTATTCAGTTTTTTTAGCTAAACTGTGGGGAAAAACAGCTTTAAAATCTATTTCAAATTCATTGTCTTTGCCTTCATTATGTTGCAGCACAATCACATTATTCTAGGTCAATGGCTACATTGAAGACCTATCTTCCAGAGAGATGACAGGAGCCAATTACGTTAACAGGCTCTGGCAAAATGTTTGATACCAAACTACCAGCTATAATCTAAGAGCTGATAGGAGACCACAAGCATTCATGTATTTTCTTTTACTTTCATCTTTAACAATGGTTTCTTCAACTAATCACACAACACTGTCACACAGATTAAGGAGACTCAACTATAATTTCATGCAGCTGTAATGGAGGCACATATATAGTAAAGAACAATATCTGTTTCTATTTGGGTCTATGTGTAATTTGCAAACAGCTGTGAGAATTATGACAGCAGGAATTACTGAGACGAGTATTATCTGGTTCAAGCAAGGAGACACTTGTCTTTAAACTTCATGCTAGAGACCAACAAAGATGCCTACAATAGCCTCAGTAGTGGCACTAGTAAAGTGCCAAGAAAACATTAGTGAACTTTAATCAATTCAATCTAATTGATTTTGTATATTAACAATACATAAGTTCTGTTTGTTTCATGCACATTTAGTTTACTCTGGTACAGTCACACTATTTTTGCCTGTGTTAATCATATATTTTCTGAGTTACCAGTGCCG
>JAUMHL010000013.1:32118347-32131702 GCA_032362345.1 Sandelia bainsii
AGAATTTCATTGTACAGGGAAACGTGTTTCTTTACTGTGCACATGACAATAAACCCTTTGAATCTTGAATCTTGAATACAGCTCTGAGTACGGGGCATACTGAACAGCAGAAAACTGGCTGGAGATACAGGTCTGCAACACTATCAATTCCTATTTCAATATTTGCACTCCAAGGACATTGTAAGAGTCAGACTTGTTTAAACTGCTGAGTTTTGTTACATACCGTTCAGCATATTTGGAACAGTAAACTCTACTAATACAGCTCTAACCATATTTGTCATAAGCATGATCTTTCACCCTATGCACACATATTGTAGAATTTTTTGTCATTGGAAATCTTCATTTGACAGACTGCCGATTTTTTCAGAACAGTGCATATAAACATTCATCTGCCGATAGGGTTATACAGTTTTATCTACAAATGCTTTATTATCTGGATGACAACAATAAGTTAACTGCCATTACTCCCTACAACATTTAGTGGAAACTTATAATTAGTACATACACCCTCTCGAGGAATTGCAGAAATGAAGGAGGTGCCTGTCATTTCTGTTGTTGACCACCTGTCTGCACAGACGCTGTTATATTTACTGTATGAAAACTATCTGCACCTTGAATGCAACAACAATCAACACAGAGCCCAGTGGAGGGCATACAGTAAATGTGTAGTTGCTTAATTGCAGTAAATCACAGCTGCTGACTCCCATCTGAACTTAGCCTCAGTTATATTGTATTCTGTTTGTTTCCAGACTACAAAAATATCAGTATTTATTCATAACTGTCCATGACCTAAATAAATCACAGTTCTTCTTATCTAGAAATGGAGCTGGATGAGCCACTGGATTATGACGGCCTTTGAACTATTCCTCCCAGACCGATGACTGCTTATTAATTCATCCATTCTTTTGAAAAGAGTGCCTCATTATCATCCCAATATCAACCCATCCCACGAGAAGTTGCAAAGCCAAGCCATCAAGATTTTGCACTCCAGCTTCACAGGCATGTCAAATTAAAAGGGTCTGCCTCTGACACTTTGAGGATGGCTCTCCAAAAACAGAGAAAAAAAGATGAATTATGTAAGATCTCTTTGAATATTGCATTGCAGAGGAGGGTGTCCCATATGCCCACCTATTCCAGTCTCAGACAAGA
Source organism: Sandelia bainsii (assembly GCA_032362345.1). Taxonomy (NCBI): domain Eukaryota; kingdom Metazoa; phylum Chordata; class Actinopteri; order Anabantiformes; family Anabantidae; genus Sandelia; species Sandelia bainsii. The sequence continues at coordinate 32,119,497 of JAUMHL010000013.1, forward strand.
CATCAATTGGAATTTGTTCACACTGGCAAAATACAGTGGAGGTAAACTCACTCTCTCATTTTTTTATTCACCGTTATCGCTGTGAGTGGTGCAGAGTTGGCTCCTGTGAGTTTTGAGAAAAGCTTTGGGAGATAAGGGGAGAGGAGACGATCTCAGTGTGATTGAATGAGACTTAAATTTGGATAACATCAGAGGATCTTGGAAGATGACCTTATTACTGGGAAGTGCAAAGAAAAACAATGGAGCGTCTTTCTGACATTTTTTAATGAAAATTTTATATTTCTACCTGTTATTAAAACACATGTAATGAGTCATATTTGACACCAATTCCATGAGCATGATTCAGGGATAATTTCAAAAGTAGCTCTAATAAAAGGAATGAGAAAAGCAAAGAGTAGATGTGATCTGGAACATCAAAGTGCAGGAAACACAGCAGGGAAACTGCCATCAGAAATTAATAGAAGTTGTTTCCAAAAGACACTTGCAAAGAAATACCCTAAAACTCCCATTTCTGACTGAAACGAAACAACTCAAATGGCTCCCTTAGTACAATATTCCACAATCTATTAGTTTTACTGCTAATCACTTTTCTCTTTCACGCTGTTGCGTTTATTGACCTTTTATCAGTACCAGCAGTCTCCTGCTATTTCACTGTGTGTTGTGTTTCCATCTACTCCTTTCATTCCCTTCAGCAAAACAAAGAGATAATTGAATTGCACCCAACAGGCGACCTGATAAGTCAATCTTATATTCAGATTTTTTTTATGAGTATGGCTACATCTGTATTTTCAGCCCCACGCCTAATTGTTATTTTTGTAATTACTGGAAAGATACCATTTGTTTTTCGGGGGACTATGAGGAATGTAATGCAGCTGTTTTTAAGCTAATGAATTAATCAGAGACACCTTGGTGGTAAATGGTGTTAGTAATAGACGGTACCACCAGAATGGAGCTGAAGAAGCAGAACTGTGAGGTTCACTATTTGAATTCTGATTTCCTAATTACAATAATGATACTTGTGTAATTGTTATAATTTAGCATTGTGTGAACCTGTAGATGTGTCCAAAAGTAGTATACAGTAAAAAAAATAATAGAAAAGAAAAGCTAATCATACAATACATAAGAACGCAAAGGGAGATGGGATTAAGCATCTCATTCTGACTGACTTTATAATGTAATGTATTCAAATATATAACGCCATAATCCTATAAGGGGCATACTGAGGTATAGAAGATAAAGGAAACTGATTGCAGAACTGGAAATGTGGTGATGACAACCACCAGCTATTTGAAATCATGCCTCTTCTTCAGTAAAGAGCTTAACTTGAGCCTTTGTTGTGATATAAAAAATGCAAAGTTAAATCTCAAAACAAGCTTTGTGATCGAGGCGTCACCAAGAAGGCTGTCAGCCTGATTGCCTCAGAGGAAAAGATGGTTGCTCATCCGCCTCACGTAAGCCACAAGACAGACATTACAGAACATTTCTCAGCCTAATGCCAGACAGTCCCATTTTTGTGCACAAGACAAAAAACAAAAATGTCTTCTAAATAAAAAGGTTATTGCTCTTCTACCCTTTTGCTCACAGTTATAATCCTAGTCTCAGTCAATTAAGTATTCAGATAATTACAAACAAAACTGCTCTTTGAAGACACATTTATTGAACTAAGGCTTAACTTTAGTCTCATGTAATCTTGTGGTGGAAATAAGGTAGAGTAACACAAGACTAATGTTTGCTGATGATGGGCCTCTGTACACCAGCAGAGGTATTCCATAAAAAATAGCCATTTCCAGCTACAATAGTCATTTACACTGTTTTAATGATCAGTTGGATGTTATAAAATGTTCTTTTCTGTCAAACACAATTTCAAAGTGGCTAAACATTTGAAAGGTACTGTAACACGTGACTTGTGCGTTTGTGCAACAAAATGTAAAATCCTAAAATGCACTGAACAGATAAAGTCAAGAGAGAGTGTATAATTTATCAAGCCTGCATGAAGATTGAGTCTGGTACACACAAAATAAGGCTAAAGTAGCAACTAACTGTCCCACAGCTGGGCAAGGCATTTTTTTAATTTGGTGAACCTAAAGTCTAATCAGATGAGCAACTCATTGCAGCATGTACACTAATGGCAACCTCAAGTGAAATGCATCCTGGGTTACCAGGAGCAGGGACATGTTAAACATAGGATGGAGCAAGGAATAGCAATCAGGGTACATCAAAAGCCAGTGGATCCAGTAAATATTAAAAATACTGGTTATAAAACTCAGTTTAAAAATTACCGGATTTATAATGAGACAGTCTTGAGCCATTGCTCTTAAAACAGATTTGGATACTGGAAGTGTGCTTGTACTAAAAACCAGGGCCTCAAGATTCTGAGGCAGGTGGCACATGTCCACCATCTGTTGAAGATCCATAAGAGGTGCATATAGACAGTGCCTGGCAGTCGAGAGGCACACATGGCAATAGTCTGCTGAGTGGTCATCAGCTCCCATCCAGCCCCTCTGGAAGTGCTCACAGTCTGTCATTTGCTTAATTTCTAATTTTTTATAAATCCATCATCTCTTCTGCATCAATGATATGGTGCTAGTCTTAAATTCAGGCCTGCTGTGCCAATGCAGGGAGAGCAGAAGCTCCCTTTGAGGCAGACTGTGTGATGTATGGCTGCACTCCACACAAATGACAACAAATAAGAGTTGGCACAAACACGATGCACACAGCCTCCAAATCTGAGACACCACTGAAACTAATGTAATATTATAGGTGATAAACTGGCTACATATTGAATTCACCCTAATCTGTAAATGGTGCTAGTAGTTGAAGGATTACTCCAGTTTGTTACAAATTTAATCCTAGTTTCATATTTTTGTCCACCATTACCACCAGTAATTATATCATTACACTGGTCCTGATTTACTACAGCTTTGTGTGTACTAAATCATGTCATCATGCGTGTTTCCACACTGTGTGTGCGCTTGTACGTTACGCCAAAACTCTGGTTTCATGCACCCAGGACACATTGCATGAGGCCGATTGTGGCTTTTATGCAGTTGTAGTTATAAGCAACCCTGTCTCCCAAAAATTACGTAGGTATACAACTAAACTGCAATCCCGATTACGTTTTCCTAGAGAACGTATTTGCGACCCGATTACGTTTTTATAGAACGTAATTGTCACGTTGTACTGAAACGTATTTTTGTGAATGAATGAATGACGTGCTACATTTGTTAATGCGCAGAGATTTGCAAGGACGTGGTTGGGGAGGATGGCGGCCGTTTACTGTGCATGACTGACATGCAGGAGACCAGAGTTCGTGACCAAAGTTAAGGCAGGAAAAGTACTGAGGTTAGGGTTAGAAAAAAGATCGTGTTTTGGTGTCATTTTTAATGCAGACATTGTGTGTGTGAAGCGACTGTGTGAAATGACATTTTTGTCCATTAAGCAGCCCCCAGTCTTTCACTGACACTAACCCACTGCTGTGATGTCTGATTCCCACCATAAAACACTGTAATATCACGACACTCACATGTCTGGATGTTGAAATGTAACGTCGGATATTTTAGCCGACAGAAAACCGGATGTAGATCGGATATTTTGGCGGACAAAAATACGTTAACTGTGAACATATGATCATTATGTTAACAGAAAACGTAATAGGGTCACAATTACGTTATCTACAAAAACGTAATCGGGATTGCAGTTTAGTTGTATACGAACGTAATTTTTAGGAGACAGGGCTGTTATAAGAGACATCTCTCTATAAAGTGTTTCTTCCTGTAATACTGAGATTGTGTTACTGTAGCTCATCAAAGTGATTATTAGTCTCTCCCACTAACAGCTTTAATTCTTCTAGATCTCATTTCCTCCTGCGTTTATGCTGGTAACTCTCCATGAGAGACACCAGTGAAACACAAATTATAAAAACACCTCATATAAATACGGCCGCCTCCGCCGTGTTTGTACCTTTTGTCAATCACACAATTTTTCCTAGTAAATCACCCACAAACGAAACATTTAGTACTCACTATTTGGGATTTTAGTAAACCAGGCCCTTACAGTGTTAATTTCTGGGATCTGTTTAAGATTGTGATAACATTGCTAAATTTAAGTCACACAGGTTTTACTTTGTACTTTCGTGGCTCTGGCTCAGGAGGTGCGTAAAGCACTTACCAACAAGGTAGAAAAGTGCTATATGCATATGCTAAGTGCAGGCCATTTACTTACTATCATTGTGTACAATGTGTGCACACTTTTAATGAGTAATAAGTTTCTACTGATATTTTCTATTAACTCCAAATAACATGGGATTGTTTGCTCATATTTTATTTGACTTTGATGTAGGAATATTAGATGTTCTCTGATCGCAATTTTCAATACAATCATATCACAGCTGAGTGTGTTCACACAGTATTATAAGACACAAGTTGTAATAAACTGGAACTATCCTTTCACCACATTGTAAATTAAAACACTGCAACCAATTAAAAAATATATTATCTTGACTTGCACATCATTTTCTTTGAGCCAATATTGACATGCATAATTTGCATATGTAAGCAATCAGGTCAGGTCTGTCTTATTGGTATTATGAGACAAACTGTCATGCTGCTGTAAACCGAGCTGTGGCGTTGCCTGTGTTGTATTTAATAGGGATCTAGACCTCTTTTATTTTTTTGTTCAGTAGCCTTGCCCATGAGGAAATCGATGGCGTAGCAAATCAGAGCTTACAGCATTATCACATTAAAGTCACAGTCAAAAAATTAAAGGTTTTAAAACAGATGGTCTCATTTTATGCAAATGTTATTATGCAAAACTAGACCTGGAGGCTTGGCTATTTTTTTCAGCCTTTTAATTGGAAGAGAACAGAGAGAAGTGCCAGACGTTGCAGGTGGCAAGGTAGCCCCACTTTTCTTTTGTCACATCCTGAGAGAGAATTTTCAGAGAATGTTATTTAGTCTTATTTCCACCAGGGCCTCACCACAACCATCTGTATGCTAAATGTAGAGCCCATTGAGCTCGGTGTGATACTGCTGCATCTTAAAGCTTCATGAACTGATAATATAGCATGCTTTTGCTCTCAATGGCGGCTGGCCCACCATGGCAAAAAACAGCTGAGAATGAAGGGTGAGCATTATCCAACATGCGTTTTTCCTGCCCTTTCATGCCTTGTACACTCTAAAATGCTGATTAGCACTGTGTAGTCTGGAGTACATCAGGATAAGTAGGAAATATGATCTGGACAGACCTTCGCCTGGAAAGGTCTGTTTAAAAAATGAGTAACAAACATTTAGCTTGTGACGGTGACTGGCCACTGACATAAAAAATACATTTAGCTTAAATAACATTTTATTTTCCTTTAAAAAAAATATCCCTCTCAGTGAAAGTTTATAATAAACTCAACATAAAAGCACTTCTAAACACATAATAAACTACCACAACACACACCCGTGTAGACACACAAGAGCTGATAAAACTCTTGTCATGGTACGTTGTAAAAACACAGTTCTTTTACAGGCGTCAACACACCATATGCCATATGTAAATTAAATAGTGTGATTCAAGAAAGGCATGAGCTGTGGGTTCTCCTATCAGCAGACAGAAGGTAATGGCTCAGACTTCATCCTAAGAGAGGCTCTGAGCCCTGAAGAGGAGACACTCGAAAGCAAGCAGTTTATGCAAAATTACTTTAGTCATTCCTGATAGAATCCAGTTTTTTGGATGCTGATCAGATAAATATATTCAGAGACATATAGAACTTTCAAATCCCTGAATATACAACTCCTTCCTAAAATATTAAGAAAAGCTTTTGATGTTCGATCCTCTTTCCAGCATCAATCTTTTTGAAAATGTGCTCTGATCAGTGGAGTTTCGAATGTTGTGCATCACGTTTTTTTATTCTTTAAAAAAGGCTGCTGTTTGGGAGTCAGTCATCTGCTCACCAGGGGACTTGAATTACAGGAAACAGTGTGATTAACTGTTGGCACGCGCTGTACACAAAGAACATATGTGCAACTGCTGCATCTGTAACCTCTTAAACAGGATTGCACAACATTGAAATGTTGGAAGTACAAACATGATTTTGAATAGATTGACTTTTATTGGGTTTGATTTTTTTAACATTAATCTGGAAATTAATGATTATAAATTTACTAAAAATCCACTGTTCAAATCAAACTTCATTAAGTAATTAACATGCAGTCTTTTCGCAATTTGAAAATTCGGTATGGGTAACAAAGGTGTGCACTGTTCATGTCCCTGCATTTCAGTGCTTGTAGAGGATAACAAACAATACACAAGGTAGCCCTAGATGCCATGATCTGACAGATTCAGACAGCTCAGCAGCACCTCTGGCTCTATAAATATGTAAAATCCCCTGGCATACTCTCAAGCCCTTGTTTGATTCTGGACCTGTGAATCATTCAGCCACCCCCACCTCCTCCAGTGGTGCCCTTGCTTGGCCTCTTTGGGGAGCAGCCAGAGTAAACAATGTAAATAAGTCATGATAACTAGGTCTTGTTAGCACATGCTCACACAACGTGAAACAGTGTTGCATTCAGTGCAGACCTCAGTATAGTAATGGAGACTGTGATCAGGTCACAACTGTTGCTTGGTAATAAATACAGTAATAAAGTTCAGTAGCTATAATTTAACTTTATGGCTCTTGCAACAAACATTGTTAGAAATTTGTTCAACGGTGCACCTGGACAGACACAACACTCACCTCAACATATCAATGACAAATCAATTTACATAAAAAATACTTCAAAATACATTATATTTATAAAATACATGCTCAATTACATATTTTAAGCATTGGAGACACTATAATCAGTCATGTTACAGTTTTTAGACTACTTCACAGAATTCTTGCCAATTTAATGACCTCACATAGTCTGTCTAAGCAGTTTAAAACACAATTTAAACATTTAAGCCACATTTTCAGAAAGAAGAAAAAGATCATTAACAAACACAATGGAGCAAATACCAACTAGAGACCATGTTAAACATGGGTGTGAATGATCATGGATGTGCTTTCTTCTGTTGTATGTGTGGTTCCATTATGTTTCATTTCCAATCATCTTCTAGCAAAAAGGTTCATATATTTCCTCTGGGTTTGTTTAGACAGTAAGGCTGAATGCTTGCCAATTATAAAGCTGCCACTCAAGCGCTGCCAGATTGAATTTGCTAAATAACAGGGCTTAATAAACTATATCAATGAATATTTTTTGCTTGATGACTTAGATTTATCAGTACAAACTAGACTTAAAAAAAAGACTTATTGTCAGTGATATATCTACAGTATTTGTTTTGTGTGTGATTATGGGAGACACAGGAATGTTGATAGTGACTCGTTCTGAAACCTCAGATTACATTCAATGACATGAGTTATTTCAAATGTAAATATGCATGACAATAATTGTAGGTTTGAGGTTAGGGAAATGTTGCAGTTATGAGAACTAAACTGTGGTAAAGGAATAAAGGACAGAGGGTGTTGTTGTGGAATCAGTTTGTAAAGCCCAAAAAGGCAACGTTCACATTTTGTGAAGTGAATTTTTGTTGATGTGATCTTTGATTTGAATAAATAAAACTGACTTCACTTGACTTAATGTGGATATAAAGATATACATGTGGTTAAGTCAGGAAAAACCTTAAGATTAATAAAAATCTTGAAAATTGAAATTTTCCAAACTGTTATTGTTGTGTTTTGGTAACCCTGTCTCTCAAAACTTTCATTTATATAAAACTAAACTGCAACTGGAAATGTAATATCTGACTGGATATCAGTCAGACTGATTATTATGAGAGCAAAATTGTATTTTTAGGAATGAAGCACTACATTTATAAACAACTGCCACATGTTGCCATGTGGTGGTTCAATACATATATCAACAACATATTATCATTAGTCTAATGTAAATAAAAAGCTAATCTGTCACAATTATTCATCCATCTATCCATCCATTATCTTTATTGCTTTTCTGGGTAACAAGACCTCAGCCTTGTTTTCCCATTTTCATGTGAATGGATGATTTTGTGGAAATACCCCTTTAACATTCACCACTATCTCTCCTGGTTTGCTTGTACTTGAGTTAAATGTCTGTGTATACTGTATATTAGCTGTATATAATTGGACTCTGGGATAGAAGCAGATTTCAGAGCCAGCATTTGGCACAGCATTGATTTCTTTTCCAAATCTAATTGCATCTGTTCCTCAAAATGAAATAATTGTATCAAGGCAAGCATCAGGGCTTGGCTACAGAGCCAATCTGTGCTATGCTGGCGTTTAATTGTTGATGAACTCCATGTATTCAAGGCATTTGCAGTCAGGGCAGAGATTCATTTGCCAATAATTCCTTATTATGAGGCAGGATGGAAGAGAATTACTTGAATTTTAGTGGCCAAGGGTTTTTTTCTGTCTGTAAAGAACTACTCAGGGAAACACAAAGCTGACATGTGAGGAAGATGATTAGTAGTGAACTCTATTATTGAAAGGCCTCAATCGCAAGATGTTCTCATCTCCTTGGGGAGCTAGCACAGGACTGCGGGCTAGGTTCACACTGTTTTCTTTTTTTATTACCAGAAATTTTCTTCATAACACCATGGCAGAGAGAAAACAACACCCTTGGGGAATCTGACACAAGAGAATGAATACTGAACACCTATGAGGCCTCCAATTAATCCTGAGAGCATGTTACAGATTCAGTTTTCTTCTCTTAACAAAAGTGGGGCAGTCAGTATGACGATAGGAGCAGAACCTACAACTGTGTAACTGGTCATTTAGGCTTACAAAGCAGGTAAAAAACAGTAACTAAATGCTGGAGTGTATATGTGATAACACCATTGATCTAGTCTTTCTGGAATAGTTAGTGTCAAGATTAACTGGCCACAACATTGTTTTATTTTCCATTGTTAATCTGAGTTCACAATTCAAAAGACCTTTTTTGAGAAGGATGGCTGGCACACTCATGAATAGGCTATTGGTCAAGTAGACTGAGTGCTCAAACAATAGTTTGAAAGCCTTTTGGAGCTAATAATGGACTGAGATGGATGTGGAGTGGACCTGAACATAGCTCATTAAACACTGGGGTGAAAAGCTCTCAGCAGGCTCTCGACTACATGGCTGAGCAGTTCCAATCACCTCGGGTGAACCACTACCTGGTTACAGAAGTTACTCCAGTCAAAAGTGCTTATGTTATTTTATTGAATAACACTTTAATACTTGTTACCAGATCAGGGGAAACAAGCAGTAGACATCTCTAGTGATAAATCATTCTCTTCGCACACTAACAAAGATGATTTGGAGTCTTGCTCATAAAACAAGTGGTTTGAAATGCCTCCAAAGGAATGATTGTCCTAAATGCAAATCTACAAGTGACTTTGGCATGCAGCATCAACTGTAAAAACATGTTGGCTTCAGCTCTCTGTAGATTTTATTTGGCATAATGTGTGTGCCCTAATGCACTACGGCAAAAGACAGCTGGTTTTTATTTCACTAACCTTTATGCCTCCCCATTGGTCTTATTAACTACATACTTACTGGTTCCCACATGACTTGTTATCAGGGTTTACATTAAAAATGAATTTGCAGGTTCTACCAGCTGATAATTCATCATTAGGCTGTTGTAAGCCATGCTTTATCACCTGTTTAATTCTTTATGCAGATTACAGGGTCGCTGACCTTACGGGAAGTGTCTGGCTGCAGTGAGCAAAAGTGACGGACTTAGTAATTATGCTGTAAGGGGGCCAAGGTCAATTACAGAGGAAATTCTCTAAGTGCAATTAAATTAATGTTAATATATATTGGTTGCTACCTCAATTAAGTGCCTCAACTGTCAGATTATTCTGTTAGGAAGGTTCCGAGTGGCTGTGGGAGGGCTGGTTCCACTTCAGCTCTGCCTCAGTCACTTAAAATTTCCTCTTGATTGCTTAAAAGAACACTGTTCCCTTTAACATCTTAACTGGCACAATTGTTTTGTTCCCTATGTCTGCATTTGTTTTTTAGTATGATAACAGTGAAGACGATCATATTTGACCCAGATCTACTGCCAATAAGCGACATATTCTAATGGGCAGCAAGAAATGGGCAGAAATAAAGAAGACCATTAGTCAGCCACAAACAGATAAGTCGGGAGCAAGAAATGGGAGGAGGCTGTTGTTGGTGGTGATATCTTTGTGGAGCAGATGTGATGCTTCAGAGGATTTGGGAGACTGGCTGGCAGGAAGCATCCATGCTGTGGACAGAACCTGTCTCAGCAGCTAACAAATACAGTGTCTACTCTAAGCAGTTTTTAAGTATTTGTAAATGAGACAGCTTCTTTCTTTTGAGGAATTTCTCAACATTTCTGTTTCGTATGAAAAAATTTTGTTCAGAACAAATTAAGGATACATCCTCGAACAATACAAAAAAATTCTTGAAAGCATGAATGTTCACCTGCTTTGCTTCAAGAGTGACTGTGACTGCCCTTTACCTGACAATGTGCTTCACATAAAGTCAGTCCAAGCCCCAGACAGGAGGAAGAGCTGTCACCATATCCCTTATCATCTGCCACAGCATTGTGGATGTCAGGATTCCTGCTCTTTTAATTTCTTCCTCCCCTTTTTTCTTCCCCTCCCTCCCACCTTTGCCGTCTTCCCCTGGTATTCAAACGTTTTAAGGAACGCATATAATCTTCAACCACCCAGCCAGCCCTAAGCCTCAAAGAGTCACCTAGATATGGGCAGATGGAGGTGAGCTATCAGCTAACCTGTAACCGTGGGCCTAAGGCGATAATCATTTCAAAACTGCAGGGGGAAATGGTTTTAATAGCCCCGTAAAGGTAACGTTTGTCTGCCTTATCACACCTGGCAGATGCATCTCAGAGAGGGAAGGGGGAAAAGGAAAACAGGGCAGGATGAGGCAAAAAGAATCAGCTGATAACAGTCCCTCCCCAGGGAAGGATGAGTCTGGAATTAAAAAAGTGCTTCCCTCAGGAGAAAGTGTAAGGGATTAAGGGATAGTCGCTTTTCTCCTCTGTTCCACCTGTTCCTCATCCTTTCTCCCGCAGCAGCCAGCTGTTAACCCCTGCAATGACCTTTTAGGAGCCTTGCAATTCTGTTTGGCAGACACGTATTTTTACAGTAATGCTTCAACTATTTTCTCTTCTCACTGTGACTGGACTCTGCTTTGTTTTCATCATTACCTCTCGTCCTCCACCCAAAGCTCCTTTCATGCCACAAAAAGTTTTTATGATAACTGGCCTAAACTGAAACACCAAATGACCCATCAAGTGACAAAAAGGAAAGCTTCAATTGATGTTTTATAAGAGAGCATAGCCCTTAGTGCAGTGTTAATGCATAACTGTAATATTCCACTGTGGACAGACCTGGACTCTTTGACTGTAGCTCTTTGAAGGTCTTTCTCTCAGGGCTCTTTCAGTCTCTTACATCAGAGTGTGCACTGGTTTGGATTTATCTGTGACTCTGACAGACTGTTCACTTCTGCTTCAATGTAAAACTTTTATAGAGCGGTTCTGGAAAAGTTTATAGTTTGTTTATTGTTCTCAGACCAAGAGTGGAATAGCTTTGAAAGGGAAAATTGTTGTATTTATATGGATGCAACTACAGTAATGAACTACAGTAATGAATATTTAGATTCTCACTAGAGTGGAACTAAATTGTAGTCATTCAGTACTACAGTGTAAACAGAGTAAAAATGTATATGATGCTATCCCCTGTGCAAGGTCATAAAAAAGTTTTATGAAATCGTGAAAATTCCAATCTTGTCTTTGGATTGAGCTATACAAATATTTTTAGTTTATATCTCAAACTGAAAAAAAACATTGGGTTGGTTTCTTGAAAAGTAAAGAGTTTCTCCAGTTAATTTATTACACCTATACATCAAGTTGTAGCAATGAATGAAAAATAGCCAAGGCTGACTGTTTCATGGTTGACACTCAGAGTGAACAGACCTTAATCACTTCTGCATATGGTCGACCATCTGCAGGTGGAAAAACAGAGCAGGTGTCACCTTCTCCCACTGACAGCAAGTGCTGTCACAGGCCAGACAGGAACCTACAATTGATAAAAGTTTGCAGCCCTGTCTCCTAAAAATTATGTTCGTATAGGACGAAACTTGCTTAGCCTGGAAAGACTGTTTTATAACGTATAAAAAAGCCCTCTGTAAAGCTAGAACCACGTACTATTCATCATTAATAGAGGCAAATAAGAAC
>JAUMHL010000013.1:32134471-32159393 GCA_032362345.1 Sandelia bainsii
TTTCAAGCAGTTCAAGCCCCCCCCCACCCCCATACTCAAGCCAGTTGTGTCCCCCCCACCTCTGAAATCAAAATTTCATCCATGAGTGGGTGAATTGGGATTCAGCCTAATCTATTTTGCTTTTCTGAAAAGACAACTGAAACTGAGCATCAGATTTCACCTTTTTTTCATGTTGCCCCTCACTACACCATGGTTCTCTTCTGTAAAGGCTGGCATGTATTTCATATATCTTGGTGCTGTTATTGGCTGCCACCTGATTACTATTAACTGAAAAATCCAAATGAAATGAAGGAGGAAATGCTTCAGATTTTGAATACACTGAAGGTGAGAGGTAGCAGGTGAGAACTCACTGATAATTTGCCCTTTATCTGTCCCATCAGCTAGGCTTTCATGACTGACCTATGATAAAGCATAGAAAGTCAACAGAACTAAGCTCAGAAGCGTAAATGAATCCAATTATTCCAGATACTTCCTGCTGTCTCCCATAATTTAAAGTGTGATGTCTACTGCACAGTGGAGCTACTTCATGCAGACACTGAAGACTAGGCACGAAAAATCCTGCAGTGAAATGAAAGCAGAAAGCTGCAGCCTCCCACCTGTTTCCACACAAATCCTGTTCTTCATATGTCTATGTAAATGTTTGTGTATACAACATGTACCCTTGCTTGTCTGTGTCTGTTTAGCATTTGTCCATCTCTTCTGCTGAGAGTAATGGAGAATAGCAGGTGGAGTGGCAGCCCACGTGTCTTATTCTATGTTTAACCTGTGAGATTCACCCCCTGAGGTGGTGTGACACGTCTCTCCCAATGGGTGCCTGCTTGAGTATAATTAAACTTTGTGGTGGAAACTAAACTTGTGTCAGTAACTGCTGCCATCAGCGATGCAACTGAAGTCAGCTTTCTTGTTCTTCTTGTTATTCTTTTGAAAATGTGGCATGGCATTTTCTCAGATTTATTTCCTTTTTAATGAGTTAGTTGCTGAGTATTTTTCTACAGCACTTCAGATGCCTATGAAACCTAGTCTTGCAAAGCCACAACAGCAAATTTCATACAAAATGGCATTTCATAGAACTTTATGTAATACCGAAATGAAATCTTATGAGAAATACACCAAACACTGATTCACTCACTTACTCAAATGTTAAATAAATACATTTAATGTTATTTAAGACCATATAAATGTTAAACATAAATGAATATGACAATGTATAACTATAACTATATACTAATAAATATAAGTCATGTTTGTAATTTGAGTTAAAAGTTTTATTGATCTCCACACTGACCAACTATAGTGTCCATAATTAGATACCCAGAGTACTGTACGTCAGTGCAGTTTTGAGTACCTTTTACTTTACGTTTACATACAGTTTTCCTCTGCTTTTATTTAATTTCAGAGGCAAATATTGTACACATTTACTTTTACTGTATTTGATAGCTTTAGTTATTTTATTTTTTTACATTTAACTATTCTGAAAATATTTCACATTATCACATTATATTAAAAATAAATTATTACTTTTAATGTAAAAAATGTCAACGTAAAATTGTACCATATTCTAATTATAGTAAATATATATTTGATCCAAGTGTAATTAAAAACAAACACATTCAACTATATTAAAAATACAGGCGTCTAATGTACAATCTAAATGCAACAAAAGTTATTACCATGGTTGGTTACCATGGGAATCATCATTGCCTTCACCTTCCACATTTTTCTTAGCTCTTCCTTCAGCCCTTGATATGTCTTGAGCAATGTTCCTTCTAGCTGATGCTGCCATCATTTGGGTGTGCTACATCAATCACTATGGTCTTCTTCTGTTTGTCCCCCTCTACCACAATATGTCCAACTGGTTAGCCATTACCAGTTTGTCAGTCTGTATCTGGAAGTCCCACAGGATCCTAGCTTGGTCATTATCAACCCCAAGGTGTATGCCATTTTGGTCTTGGGATTTCTGGCCCATCTATACTTGATGCAGATGTTTCTGTACACTATGCCAGCCACTTGGTTATGGCATTCCCTGCCTGCTAGCATCTTGCAGCCTGCTGTTATGTGCTGGATTGTCTCAAGGGCATCTTTGCACAGCCTGCACCTGGAGTCTTCCTGGTGTGGCTGAGCCTGGCTCTTGTCCATCTTATACTTAGAACTTGTTCTGGTGCTATGATTAGTGTTTCTGTTCTGTCTTTCAGTCCGTCTTTGTCAAACCTCTGGAAGGATTTTTCTATATTAGCCACTTCTATCTGCCTGTGGTACATGCGATGCAGTGGTTTGTCCTTCTATGATGATTTCTGCTCTTCCGTCTCCTCTTCTTAAGGTTTCTGCTGAGTTACTCACTAAGCACATCATCACTTGGGGCCATCTTCCTGATGTACTCATGGATTTATTTTTTCATCCTAGATAATGAATGGCCTCAGCCTCCTTCCATTTAGTGTATAGTCTCAGGATGCTGGGTTTGGGGTGAAACCCTCCATGCATTATAAGGAGCTTCTTCTTGATGTCAGTGGCCTCTGTCCCCCCTTTTGGCCAGTTTATTATGCCAGTGGGATATCTGATGATCAGCAGGGCAAGGTATTTATAGCCCAGACATTATTATTCCTATTCATCTGATATATATCTACTTGTTGATCTTAATAATGGCTGCAGTAGGAATGGTTCATAATGTTGCACTCACATCTTCTAGCAGACTTTGAGAAGACACTTCACTTAGTCATGGTAATCAGCCATGGAGGTCTTAGGTGTACTTCTTTGTCCTGATCTTCAATACCCGGTTCAGCTGAATTTTTATGGATTATAATCCAATCTTAAATATTTGTGTGTGGGAAAAATATGTCAAGCTGTCCCTTCAATACTGAAATCATGATACTGCCACCACCAAGTTTCCCAGATAAGAGAAAGTTCTTATGCTTCTCATTCAAGACAAAAAATGTCTACTTTGGTCTCATCACTGGCACATTGGCATTAGCCGCTACAAGAAAACACTTTTTCTAGACATTACCTTTTGCTTCCTTCAGACCTTCTGGACTGTTACTTTGTTCTTGGTATGTCATTAGTTGGTTGACCACTCCTGGGGAGGGTAGCAATGGTGTTGAATGCTGAATGAATGATCCAAATGAACCTCCAAATCCTAGATTTATTTTTGTAATCCTTTCCAGCCTGTGGACGATTAATGACTCCTTTTCTTAGGTCTTCACCAATCTTATTTGATCAAGTTATAACACAGTCCAAACCCCTGTCAAGATCAGGCTTTGATAGTAAAGACCAAGATTTTTCTTCTTAGATAAGGTGGGCTCCCACTCTCACACCTTATTGCCATTCTATTGACTGAGTGCAGAAATAAAGAAATTCAAAACTGTTTACAACCTTTTAATTCTTTCAGTCACCCAGTCATGACAAATTGACTGGAAGGAAGAAGTCCAGTTGAGTTGCCATGGCTCAACTTCCAGACACAGTTGTTTTTGTTAGATTAGCTAGAAATCCAATTAGGAGACAGACAACTCCTTGGATTAATGCCAAGTGCACGTGTATCATTTATTCAACCCATAAGACACAATTCAAAACGCCAAGAAACTCTTAACTTTCAATATCGTTACTACACTATGAAGCATTGCATTCTCTCAACAATTGATTCTGATTCTTGATTCTGCAAGAAAACATAACATCTCATGGGGATCAGTAACCTCACCCATAAATCAGGCAGCATTATTTAAAAAGACACAACAAACATATCTGATCAAGACTCTCATGTTATGGGATCACCGATGTTCTGAATTAACATTCCTGTGTTTATTAATTTCACGAAGTCTCCTGCTTAAAACAGTGTAAGCAATCCATCACTGAAGAATTCTCCAAATGCTGATCTCACTTAAATTGCTGTGAATTGCAATTGCATGTGGACATGCAGCTGAGAAAACAGAGAATAAAATGGCAAGAACATTTTTAACTGCTGACATTAAAGACTGCAATCAAAAACAAAAAAACATGACATGCTAGCTTCATGGATTATTGCTATACCTAAAAGTTAATTATCACACATAAGGTGGTGTAATGTTTTAATCAAATGGGGCTATAAGTCTTTTATTGGCCTTTTGTTCATATACTGTTCTCCCAAGAAAAGTCAGATGTTTGGCCATTAAAATAGCCCTGTTGCACAAGATGTACCCACTGTGCTAATTCCACAACAAGCACTCATCCTCTGTGCTTTGCTATTCTCCATTCCTTCTGGTCATTCTAAATGTTCCAGTCTGTGTCTGCTAAATAATTACAAGAGGCCTTTCCTCACCTGTCAGGGCGGTCAAGCTCTTTGCTAAGAGTATGACAGCCATCTTGTCCTCTCATTCCTCTACTTCCATTAGTGTTACTGGTCGTTGTCACTGCAGGGCCATTCCAGGGTCAGGGACATCCACTATGGGCTGTAATTGCAGAGCGTCAAGCATTCAGGAGCCACTGCATGAATTGTCATCCAGTTTAATATGAAATTACATTAGGGTGAATTGGAATAGATTAACAAGGGTGGCAAGGTTAGTCTTAAAAGATAATCCATGTCAAATTGCTGAATACCTGACCGAAAATATCATAAGGAACATGTGAAGTGGATTATTCAGCCCGAGTGACACAATCTAATCACCTTCACCTATCACTAGATTACTTTGTGTAAAGATTATTTATCATTATGATGTTAGTTTGATTATATTTGAGTAATCCGAGTCTTAAAGGAAACTTATATTTGATTGTTTATTCAATTTATAAAAGTATCTCATCAGAACTGACTAACTCACAGTCATGATTATGATCTGAACTACTAAAATAAATAAACAGATGCTAATCATCCTCTTGCTTTAACATTACACGTTAGCTTGACTCAGGTCAACTTGAAGTTTCTACAAAGAACACTGTAGCCTTTTATCATGGTGAAATTAGTTTGATAATTATTCTGAAAGATTTCAGCTAATATATGTAAGTATCTCATGTGAAAGCCCAAAACCTTTATTATAGGCTTTTGGATCAATAACAACACCTTCCTCACTTCAGTTAAACAGTGTACAACAGTTTAGCCAGAACCCCCTAACCCTAACCCACTTTTAACTTTTAAGAGGAATTTACCTGAAAGGTCAATATTAATGTCTTACATGGATCACTAAACATGTTAACACAGTCAGACTGGTAGATCTGCTCCATCATCGTTATAGCAACTAATCTTCATCAGTCTGTAAGTAAACTGTACTCACAATAAATTTATGTTTGTTTTAAAAGAAAGCACATTCACATGACTTAAAGAGTATTTTTGTATCTTTTAGCAAGCAAAAGCTAAAATCTATAATTTGTATTTCTGAAGTAGGAATTATTATTATTATTATTGTGGCACGGTGGTGTAGTGGTTAGCCTCACAGCTAGAAGGACCCGGGTTCGATCGCAAGGTCGGCCGGGTGCCTTTCTGTGTGGAGTTTGCGTATTCTCCCGGTGTCTGCGTGGGTTTTCTCCGGGTACTCCGGCTTCCTCCCACCATCTAAAGACATGCATGTTAGGTTAATTGGTAACTCTAAATTGTCCGTAGTTGTGAATGTGAGCGTGCGTGGTTGTTTGTCTCTACATGTTGGCCCTGCGATGGATTGGCGACCTGTCCAGGGTGTACCCTGCCTCTCGCCCGATGACAGCTGGGATAGGCTCCAGCACCCCCCGCGACCTTTACGAGGACAAGCGGTTAGGAAAATGGATGGATTATTATTATCACAATAAAAATGACATTCCTAGGGATCTAAACTCCAACTGTAAAAGCCTTTTTTTAGAAAATATAATTCTGCATCTTTTATATAATACACGTATATAATACAGACATCTTGTTACAATAAACTTTATTGGAATTGTCACTCCACAAACCCAGCCAGGGGCTCCATGTGGACATTGACTGTGAGAGCCCATACTCACCCATCTCTTTGAGCAGAAAATGAAGAAGTCGTAGTTTCTAGACGAGGGGGAAGGACAATTAAAACATGGACTCTGGAATCACACTCTGGTCTTGAGAATCATGAGCTCTGGTGCTAGCTGTTTTTATCAAATGTACTTTACCTGCTGATATCATCAGCTGACGTTAGCTAATTGTCTTGCCTGTTGCTTTCTATACATGTTATGAGGTCACGGGCTTCACTAGTCAGTCTTTTTGTCCACAGTCCCGTCCATTCATTACAGTGGCTACACTCACAAGTTTTAACTGAAGGATACTTCACCTGTGTTCTAGGTGCCGTTTCACTCATGGGAGGAATTGGCCACAACTGACAAGAACATTATGTGTTTTTGTATTAAAATGACTGTGACAGGACAGTGAGTGGGATCAGACTTGCCTGAGTTCAAGAGATAATATACTATTGCATTTTAGGAGCAGTAAAGAAGGTCCAGGCTTCATTTATAAGGTATTACAATTCTACCAATCAATACAACAGTTTTACTTGTTTAGTTCCCTTTGTTACTTGTTTGATGAGTACAACATTACGTAAGTAAGAAAAAAATAATATAATAATAATAATAAACAATAAAAAAAAATGTAAGAGGAATGTAATATATAATCAAAGGAATTATGTTTAAACGTTTGTCTGTCACAGTTCATGTGGGTCATTCTAAATGTGAAAAATTTATTACAATGACTGCTTTGCTTCCACAGACTTATCACTATATATAATTTTAAGTATGAAAGCTCATGTCTCATACCCTCAGATTTGAATCAGCCAAAACATTTTTCATTGAGCGGGAGCTCCATTAGAAATGCTGATAGATGTTTCTGACACTTGAGGAGCACATTTTCACACATCCACACAGGGATGATTATTAACACAGATAAGCATAATGAAATGACACACAATTATTCCTCCAGCCCAGTTTTGACGGCAATCATCTAGAATTTCACACCTCGAAACCCAAGCAGACTGTCAGGAGTGCTGACCTGAAATCAGAGATACATTTCCGAGATGAATAATAGCAGGCTTAGTCATATTTCTGGTGTTGTAACCTGTCATTATTTGTGTCCTCGGCCATTAAATATAGGAGGGGAGCAGTTCTGGTGACAGCACCTAAGCTTGTTTACTCCAAATTTATCAAGTAGCAGGATCTAAACAACTTCTTCAGAACAAAAAAATCTTATTTTGTGAAGTGAAGGTTGAGGCGAAAGCAACTTCTAGAAGGAACATGACAGATGTTACCAGGTTTCTATTTTTATCATTCTCTGTGATTTCCTGCCATTCAGTGAACACAGAGCACATCCGAGCTGGTGTGCTACAAGTGTGCAGTGTGAACCTATTAATTTTTTTTTACTTTAATTTACTTTACTTTACTTTACTTGGCAGATGCTTTTATCCAAAGCGACTTACAAGGGGTGTGTTCAGTCAGTCCAAAGAGTTATGGTGCATTATTGTAAAAATGTACAATACCAGTCATTTTCATTACCTTTGTATCCATGTGCTTTCAGAAACAAATCAAATAATTTAAATTATGTTTCAATAATTCAATAATTTCATCTGTGTGCACAGCAGGAAGAAGAGCTGTATGTCTTTAGAGCTACATTTTCTAAATGACTGCCATAAATGCATCTGTTTTGTCTTCTAACTACATGAAGAATGGCATACATTCAATAAGTGCATGCGGAATGGACTGAGAGTTCATCATCATTACCGTGCGCACATGGCAACAATCATCACATCACATCACACCTTGCTCTGCATCCCCTGATGTTTACAAAAATGCATGAATGAACTCTGCTTTAAAAGCCATTCCAAATAAATGGTTGTATTGATCTGTTGTTTTGCCACATAATTATCTGAGAGGTGTAGCTCTGAATAGTTTTAATGGACCTTAGCCAAGCGTGTGAGCTTGTACTTGCAGATGACAACATGATTGTGTTATTATTCCAGCACAATAAGTTGTAGACCAATTGCAACATTCCCTATTGCCAAGTGTAACGATCTCCACTGCAAAGTTCACTTCTAAATTTTCAGCTGATGCAATTTCAATCAATAGTCTTTTTTTAACTACAGCCTAATTTCTAATACCTACAACGTAACAGATTTCCATTTACAGTTCCCATGTTAGCGTTCATTTCTGCAGCACTCAACCAGTTATATTTAACATCAGTTTTCCTGTATGTGTTCAGATTGACACAATCTAGATGCCAATCAAATGGTCCCTACTGGCTCTCAATCTACCAGCCTTCCTGCCCCGGGCTCTGGAGATGGAGAAAGGCCATTCTGGGGGTCACAACACTCATGTTCTCATTCAGAGAAACCGCAATGCTGCTCTTTTCTCATTACCCATGAGTCCTGTGTCTGTGTTAACCCCCTTCACAACAGCACATCCCAGCCTTAAGTCAGAGGTCAGGTATTATTGAAGTTATTTATTTCTCCTCCACTCTCATGTATCACTGTCGCACTAACCCTGGACAATGTTGCTTGGGTGTGCTGTGGTAGATTCTACAGGTCATGCATTTCTGATATGTTTTCTCATCTTGTCCCATGGCTGAGTGAAAAGAAAGCATTATTTATTCAGAAAGCAAAACTTTTGCAGATGGAGGAATTAATAGCAGCAACCAGGGAGGAGGAATGAATTGGCTTTTGTCAGCTCCCCACAATCACCCAAACAGCTGCAGGAAAGGAGAAAACTGCTGCCAAAATCCATAATTAATTACACAGGGTATATTCCAAACACAGAAACACATACATTTTGAATATGAAGTTGAACGTACCAGTGAAATATGAGATTTTGAAATGTACATCCAGCGTTACATATTTTTCTGTACTTCAAACTGTACAGAAGCTCAGCAAAACTACACTGATGAGAGAACCAGAAAAGAACCAAACCAAACCAAGCTCAGGGTACTTTCACAAGACTGAGACAATAAAACAACACCGCAGCAGTTGATGTTCATCGTCAGTGTTTGGCACACTTTAATCATCATCGATGCATGCAGGACACCTGCTCTGAGGCTTCTAATGACATATCATCTTAGAAGATCTAACTTTTTAAGGAGGTTAATCTAAATTATCTCATTAATTTCAATCATGCACTACTGTGGATTCCCATACAAGTGACAAACAAGGTGCACTGTTTTTGTGAAAACCTGGAAAACAATGCCAAGCTCAGCAAGGTTTGGTAATTTCATCTGTTTCCAAAGATGTTGAACTCAAATATCATCAGTCATGTCACCAGTCATCTGCTGTTCTAAAGTCAGCCAAGGCATTAAAACAATGTGCTGTGGATGTTAACAGTCTACTGACAAATCAAACACGATTTGACAGGCAACATATCCCTCTCGACAATGCCTCTTTCATCCGAGAGCCGCTCAAATAAAATAAGCAGGAAGTTATATTGTGCAAAAGCATCCACATTTTGTATGCTAAAGGCAACATTTCCTATAACTTTTTGCGTCTTCTCACATTGGTTAGGTTACTATGGAACCAAAATGCTGAAGTCATTATATTTGGAGAAATCAATGGGCCTTAAAAATCAACTTTGATTTTCGTGACATTGCCACAATGTGCACTGGTAAAGCTACAGTTCGGTTAAGCTCTTACAGTGTTATTCATATTTATTGTATTGATATTTATTGATGCCTATTTCATACTAATTCCACTATTATCCACTGAATACACAATGATTTAACACTGGAAATGCGAGGTGGACCAGCCTTGGGTGACAGGCCCCCCTCGCAGCAGCTGTTGGTGCAGATGTAAGGTGACAGTAATCAATACTGATTATTAAAGTGGGAACACCATCTCTAGTGTGTGATTAATCTTCATTCCCCCATGTTTACAGAGCCTCCTCTGGCCCACTCGCCTTACAGGGGGATCGCTCCCCATTATCTATCCCCAGAGACAGGAAAAACAAAGCGGCGTCACCATTAAAGATCTTCACTGTCACTGTGGAAAGAAGCAGGCACATGTTGTCATGGGGATGGGGCCCAAATGTGCTGTAGTATCAAAGCTCTATGTAACATAAACATATGTTTAACATAAACAGAGAATACATGTTGAACATTTAAAACAAACAAACAAAAGGGAAATCTTTCCTGTTACATGGAATAGGCTTAAAAGTAGCTACTTTTGTATGATCTGACCATGCCTGAGGCCCGTGTTCTGAATGTTAACATGCAACTGCTGGCTTTTTGCCCTGTCTTCAAGGATGACAACATTTATTATTCATTCAAGTAGTGAAAACATGAATTTGTCTTTCTTTTAATGCATTCACATTGCATTTGTTTTTGTTTCTTTTTGCATTTACAAAAAGTGTTGTGTGTAAAAAAAATTATAAAGGAGAGAGAAGCTGAGACATTGTTTTCACATATGCTGTGTGAAGTGGGTGTTAATATCACAATGATTGCTTCAAAAACTTCCTGCCAATTGAAATACTGGAAAGGTGTTGGGCAGAATTTGAAGCATATGGATCTCTTTAGGACCCCTCACAACTTGTCAGGTTCAGTGTACAACATTTGAGATAAATTACTAAATCAGTTTCTTAGTTGTTTGCCATTAGCTTCTTTTAATGGCTCTCAAACTACTTCATGACCCTATTTCAATTTGAAATGTGTTGCTAGTATCAAATTTAAAACTAGCATGTATATTTCAAAGATCAATCATATTTTTTTTGTTTCAGTATTTGAAATGTTGTCTTTGTGGTATTTTTATTGATTGATTTTATTTACATTTTACATAGTGTCACATTATACGTACTGTAAGTAGGAGACAGCGTGTGTTATCTCATCTCTTACCTCATCCTCAAAATAGGGTTGAATTTATTATGTTTGCCTGCTGTTAAAGAAGTAGCTATTGTAGCTTCATATGTAAAAAAATGTTAACTGTTCTTTTAGAAATTGGTTGCAGACATCATAATTTTGATTATATAACAATGTTTACTGATTTTCTGAAAGATACATTACTAAAGAGATAAATGGGCCCAGCGATGCAGGTATAATGTTTGGTTAAACTTTGCCTCATTTTCAGCTTAATCATTTGTTAATCTTTCTGTGTATTATTATTGCTTCAGGATGCACAAAAACACAACCCTATAGATGTGCAAACATATTACCCAGCCAACAGCCTCTTAACTAACTCTTTTCTTAGCTACCATAGTGTCTCTGTACAGTATGTTGGAACCACTTGTTCTTTTCAAAAGTTAAGTCTTGTAACCTTGCTGTATGGCAGCTATTGTGAAACAAACAATTCATCATCCATGCTCCATTGCATCCACAATCAAATTCTGATTAATGTTAAAGCAAAAACAAAACAAAAATCAAATTAGAGTCACTTAGAATATGGATTGTTTGGTTTGGGGGCATTTATGCTACCAGGTCAATTAAAGTAAGAATCAATAATACAATAATGAAACAATAATGAAACTTTGGCATCATGTGGGGGAGAAAGTAAAACAACCCAGGGAGATAATGCTAATCGTTGGTCTACAGCAAACATCTGAAGTACGCAGGAGCAGGTATAAATCATGTATGTACAGTCAGAAGAAGAGTGCAGCGCTGCGCCCAGATGTGCGTTTGATATGCATCAGTGGCACACCATTAACATTTTTGGACTGGGTTGAAGGCTCCCGGTGCCTCTCGTCTCCATCGCCTGTGACTGCAACAGATGGTCACCCCCTTTCCCACAGACTCAACCCCCCTCCCTGAACACACCCCCACAGGTGGCAGACTCCCCCTCCCCCCTCCTCCATCGTTAAATAATCACCAGTATTTTCCCCAAACCCCTTCCTCTTGGTTGTCAAAAAAAAGGGACAGCATCCTTCCTCTGTTTAATCCACACTTACTCCTCCTCTCCTTGCCTCCCTCTTCCTCTTGAGGACCCCCCCTCCCTCCCCCCATCACCCCTACCCAAGCTCCTATCATTCAGCACCTGTGAGGATCCCACAGAGAGGAGATAAGGCCTTTGCATAGCTGCCTCTTTCTCTCAGTGATTGGGATTGGGTGATGGTTCTGGGGGGGGGGTCAGGTAGAACAAAGAGGGAGAAAGCACACAGAGACATTAGGAATTCTTGACAGCTGTTTCATTTGGAAAGCAATCTCCTCTCCGGAGTGCCATATCTGAGAAAAAAATGGGGGGGAAGAAGTAGAGCTGCACTCTGAGGGAGAAAAAGGAAACAGGCAAAGATCTTTAGGAAAGTTCAGAGGATTAATTTGACATGAGGCTGAGAGGATGGTAGCAGGCAAAGAGGAGGAAGAGGAAAAAGGTACAAAAAATGCTTTCTTTGTCAGCGTAATTGCTCTCAGCCAGTCTAGTGTGCAAACTGAGAAGAGATTATAGGATTTATTCCCATGTAGATTTTCAACGGAGACGCTTTGCTGGAGCCATTCTATTCCCTTCAGCAGAAAGTGTGGCCTGGGATGTTCAGCATAAATACTGAGCAACACTGGAGCACCATGGCTTTTATTCTCAGGGACAGTGAGGCAGAGTACAGATCAAACATGTGTTTTGTGTGTGTGTGTGTGTGTGTGTGTGTGTGTGTCTCAATGCAGACAAATGAAATATCAACAGAAATGACAGGACAGTATATGCTAATTGCTGGTATACAGTATTTAGTGTATGGAAAGCAGAATGGAAGCTGCAAACTGCAAGGCCTTTGTTGTGCAGCAAAACAAGCTTTTGTTGGGTGTCACAAGGCAGAACCCGTTTCCCAGAATCAGAATGATTTCCATAGTTAAAGGTGGAAAAAGCAGAAGGAAGCAATGGAAATCCTAATTATAGATCGTACAAGTAGATGTTCAATAGAATAATTCATTTATTTGATGTTGAAAACACAGAAATGACCTGAATTTGGGGGAAGAGATTATTGTGAGATCAAAACAGTTGCACATATTTGCATTTGTTCGGCTACTTTGTTTACCAGAATACTTCAAACTGTGCATTACCATTTCAAAGCTGGTCAAGTATGTGTAACTCCTTGTCCACACATAAAAACAAGATGAAATTGCATTTCTGGATTTTATATATTTACTTACCCACAAGCTGAGAGTACGATTGCACCTATAAACTATGAGATTGTCTTTGCAGTGAACTTGTGCTGACTGTCTCATGACTTGCATAAAGTAATGGAGGTAAATTTCATTGTGTGAATGAGGAGGTGGCACATGCAGGACAGATGCAGACTTTTTTTTGAAGAATCAAAGGCTCCCTCTGCTAGAAGAGGAACTTCTGTCATTCCTAACGCTTTCTTTCAACACGCATCACCAATCAAACAGCTCTCAGATCACCTGTTTTCAATCAGACTCTTTGGCAGCATACTTAAAGAATAAAGGGCCCTGAATGTTCCCTGTAGAATGTGTGTGTGAGCACAAAATATGAAAGATCATGTTATCTTCATTAAAGTCCCCGGGGAATGCCCCATATTTGCCCAGAAGCTTCTGTTTCCACAAAAATATCTGTATTGGCAGCATTTCTGCAGGTCCCATCAGTGCACAGCAATGGTTATGTCATGTGTCATAAGAGCAGGAAAAAAGACTTTTTTACAGGCCTAAATTACACCAGAGTGAAGTAGAACAAACAGTACTGAAGCTTCAGAGGAGTTTAATGGAGCCATGTTTCTGTATAATGGCATCATAACCTTAAGCCGAAACCTAAAACTGTTTCATGTACTTTGTGGCAGGTTTCATGGTGACTTCAGTTTCCACTGGAGTGTAAATAAATTCCAGTAGTAAAATTAAGTAAAGTATCAAGACCAAGCTTTCACAAGGCGGTGACTCATGCGACACATGTGTAGGTAGAGAGTGCAGATGTGCACCATCTCAATACTCAAGGTACATTTAAAAAAAATTCCACTTCAAAAGTGCCACTTCAAATTCTTTACTGGGGATGAAATACATCAGCCTGTAAAAAAGTACTCCGCCAAGAAAACAATGCATTTTAAACAAAATTGAACTGTTGATGCTGTTGATAATTTAAATGTCTGAGTCTAGTCCAAAGATTGTTGATTCATGATGGCGGCGCACACGCAGCGGCTCGATGCTCCCCACTTCAGTGCTCCTTTTTGTTGTACCCATGTGTAAATATTGTATTCTAGTCTCTCTTTTTTATTGCCTTTTTATAGTGCACCGTGGCTGTGTGGAGCACCCACAATTTTGTTTTACTCTCTGTACAATGACAATAAAGTCTATTCTATTTATTCAACGAAGTGTGTAAGATCTGTGTTACGGTGAGATTTGATGTGAAACAAAAACTGCAGCTGGTAAAGGTGGTGTCATGATCCAAGTCTTTCTTTGTGTTTGGATTCTGTTTTACACCTTCTCCTGCCCCTGCTAACCCACATACTTCACCTGGCCACACCCCAGCTTTACTGCTCTCGCTCACTCACACACCTTTACAGCCACTGTAAACCCCCTGTTTATACTCCTCAGTCACACTCATCTGTTGCCAGATTGTCTTCAGAGCTTCCCCCGCTGTCTCACTCCTCAGCCACTAGCTTCTGCTTTTTCCTGTTCTCCTTGGGAGTTAGTATTTGGACTGACTTTGGTGTTAATGGTTGCATGTTCTGATTTCTTGTTGTCTCATGTCACACTTCCATGTTCCAGTTATCTACTTTTTGCCTTTTTCACTCTGCTCATGTTGAGACTTCCCCCCTTGTTTTATAGCTTAATTCTGGCCCCAATGAGCTCTGTCTAGTTTAGTGTTTTTCCGTCAGTTCTGGTTGTTCTTTCTTCTGCTTGGACTGATTTTTTGTTATTTGTTTTCTTTGTCTGCCTTTGTCGGTCTATTTTGTATTGAAATTATCTCAACCTCTGCCACTCTGTCTTGCTTTTGGGTCTGCCATTTAGTAACAACACCGACAGGTGGAGCTGATTTTGACTTCACTTTACTGGTAGCTGGTAAGTCCGCAATAAAAATATGTCATCTATTAGTTGATTGTATTTTCACTTCATTATATCTACATCTCCTGACTAATTAATAAAGTTTTCATAGAGAAACTATTTGCCTCTGAATTGTAATGGAGCAAATGAAAAAGTAAAAATATAAAGAAATATTTGGGTAAAGCACAGAAACCTCAAAATTGTATTTAAGTACAGTACTTGAGTAAATGTATTTAGTTTTTAACCACATCTGTGTGTGGGCTTATCTGATTGTTTCTCCTAATTTGATGGGAAGTGCTCTCCTCCTGTTGCCTTCGGGTCTGTAGCTGGTCCCAGGCAGTGTGTGACACTCCATGGGTGGCAGGATAGGAAAAGGCCTCAGGTTAAACTGGTGCAGGAAGAGGAGGCCTGTCAGGGGACTACAGAAGCCTGGATAGAAACTATTGCGGCCCAAGGGTTTGCACTGGGATCAGTGATCCCGTGGTAGATAATCTCCTGGGGTATATGACCTTCAAGTTGATGATTAACATGTGCCAAATGGTCACCCAACTGAATGATTTACAATGGATTTCACTAACACTGGCTTTGCTTACCCACTCTGACAATAGGGCAAAATAAAAGTGCTGTATTTACTAATAGAAAGCAAGTCACAAGGAGGGGGTTGGAGAAGATGGTGGGTGTACAAATTGCATGACTAGCACACCACAAACCCAAGTTTGACTGCATGAGTTTTATGTGTAGTTAAATTTAGGAGAAAGAAGAAATGAAGAAAAAACATTGGTTAAGGTTATAGGAAGACCATGCTTTGTTTATACGTTATAAACACATGTGACTGTTAAATATTTCTTTATTAAGCCAGACCAAAATCGTTGCCTAACCTTACTCAAGGGCTGTGAGTGCATTTACACAACCATAAAAAAGTTTAATAATAGTGTAGCTACACTAAATGGATATTTTGGCAGAAGAAATCTGTTGTCTGGGAAAATTTTATTAATGTGTTCAGTATGAATATATTTGTTACAGGTCATTTGTGTGAATTGTCCAAATATTCTCAATATATTAACAAAAACACAATCCAGTTGAATTTAAGTTCCTTACAAAAACATATTTGAATTTGCAGTTTTGTTGAACAGGAAGATCCTTTGTTTTTGTAATAGACTTTCACAATAGTATGATTCCTAAAAAAACGCAAACACACTGAATTCTTTCCCAACACATCTAACTTGGAGAAAGATATAATCCAATATAAATGGTCAGTATATTTTAAATATTATATTGATTTGTTCTATTTAAGTGCTCCTTCTTTCTCCCCATAAGAAATATTACTATTTTTGTCTACAGTGCACATTATGAAAAAAATGTAAATGTATCATGTAAAAACTGTGTAAATATGTACAATGTATACAGCATATATAGATTTTCACCCGTTCTGATGGATTTATCCAATACTACATCCCAGTCTGCCGTTAAAGGTCAACCAGTGGTTCTACTGCCTAAAAGCTTTTTCCTCTAATTTCACATAACATTTAGCTTTTGGTGTTCAAGTGTTTTTCTCGGCACAGTCTGTGCTCCTCTGGTCATCTTTTCAGGAGGCCAGTTCATCTGTGATGCGTTCTTTGTCTTTCAGTCACGCACATGCAGAGCAGAACACAGCCCACTCTGCTTTCCATGGTCCACAGAATGAAAGATATCAACCCTCCTCCTTCCTCTACCCTCAACATCCCAGACCAGCCTCTTCTCAGATACATGCACTCACTAGATGTTGACCATAGCTTTAGGGAAGAACCCCCAGGTCTGTGCGCATGTGTGTGTATGCGTTCATGTCAGTCTTCCACAATAGGCTTTACTTTGCATCTGCTGAGATTTATGACCATGGTTTTTCCTACAACAGCGTCAACTTCCTCTTTTGAAATCCCAGTTGGGCAGCAGATCGGGGATTAAAGGGAGAAGCAGGTTCTTCAACCTAAAACAGATGTGTCAGAGTCAGGAAAGAGTGTAAAAAATTATTTTTATCAACTGGTGGTTTACATGAAACCCATCTGCTTCTCATATCACACACTTGCACTTGCCAAGAAAGGGCTCTACTGGTCTGGCCTGCAGGGGTCAAGAGGACAAAATGGAGCAGAGTCTGCTGTTGATCACTGGAAATCGCTGAAGGTTTTCTTTATGGAGTATTATGACGGCGAGAATGCAAAAGGGGGATATTAAAGAGATCTTTCTGTGTGAGTAATGATTGGACAGAGCGGGGCCAATGACAGCTTTACTGCTCCCTCTGGCCTCAAAGTGTTAAGGGTGCAAGCTGATACAGCAGAGTACCCAGTAGGTTAGATGCTTGTGTATCATAGTGGGATGAAGCTTTCTGTATTGTGCTTTGATGGCTTTAGATCATCTCTATGGATCTAGGGACTGGATTTATGTTCCTTTGTAGTAATGATGTTATTGTACATCAGAACATCTCCCCTTGGACACTGCACCACAAATCACAATAGTAATAGAATGAACATTTTATTGTCCAAAGAATGTTTCTCCTTTGCATCCAGTATGTAATATCTGCAATACTAAATGGTATTTTTAAACACATAAAGGACCATGCTCTTCATGCATTATAGTAGTCTTTGGTAAGTTAATGTTATAACTTGAAAAATGCCCATATCATTCTACAGCTATGTACCATATAAAAAGAGAGAGTTTTTGCGAAGAGCAAAAGAGAATCGTCTGCATACTGTATGGTGAAATCATACAGTTGTGATTGCTGTTCTTGCTGTTATGTTATCCAGAGCTTACATAATACTGCACCTGCCTAATACAGTTAAATCTAAATATTACAAGATTAGATTTACATCTAATTTGATGATTCTATATTTGTACAAAAATTTGTTGTTGAGACATTTTATCTAAGAGTCATTTGAATTTAAATTACACCTACACCTGGATGTAAGGATGTGTTTAAAGCAAGACAGTAGGCGAAGTTACAGGGTTAAAGCTTTTCTCTGCCCTCTTAACATCTGAAAAGCTTGTGCTCCTCATCCTCTTCACCTTAATTCTATTCTCTTATAGCCATTGATGATACCATACTGTGCAAAAGTCTTTAGGCCACTATTAGATTTGTTGTTTTGGCAGTGCTATTATGACTATATGTATATTTCTGTAGATGTAGAGTTCTAGGAAATCTGTATGCAGTATTAAAAAACACAGTTATATTAGGAAAAGACTGCTTCTGTAGGCTAAAATCTGATGAGAAGTTTCTCAAGAGTTTCTTCTTTGAAAGACCAGAAGAAGTCCAGCAAGGAATGGGTCAGCATCTGGCAGCTTCATCTAGATACCAAGTTGATCCTTCCATACTCTGAAGAAGCTTGGTCAGGAATGGTCTGACGTGAGAGCAGACAAGAAACCACTTTTTGTGTTTGTAGTTCTGTTCTAATGTAAAAAGTGAGAAATAAATACATGTGCTCACCATACCATTGCTAAAAAACTAATCTATTGGTGGCTTTTATGTAGGACTGTATATTCACAAGTGGATGTGTTTATCTCTGATACGTGCGATGTCTAGTATATACTACTGTGACCAGACAGATTCTTTGAAAGACCTCTCCCTTCCTCTGTATGAAGACAAACTTGGCTGGAGTTCTTGGTGCAGGGCCAGCGTCTGCATTTTTTTTTTTAGAGCTGTCATTCCCTTGGAGTTAAATATCATAAATTTGACTATTGTATTTATCACCACTGCAATCATCACAGGACGTTATTAGATGTTTAGAGGGGAGATAAATTCAGCTTGTTTCATAATTTCTCTAGTTATCCACTTTTATGGCTTTTTTTTCTTTTCTTGCTATGAGCAGATGACTGCCAACAAGATGACTAAACATTCAGTTTGTTGTTAAAATGCATGTATGTCTGAAAGAGGATAGCCATCATATATAATTATAAGGGAAAAATAAAAGCATAATTTCAAAGAAAACATTTACATGGAGTATGGTAGCAGAGTTTCATCATTTCTCCTTCTGAAAATTCCTACTCCACTTATCAGGTAGAGAAACCATTGGATAAGGTTAAAGATACACAGTCAAAGAACATTTTTGTAACAAAGACTGAAACTACCCTCAGTTGATTAAGTGAAAAAACGTTTATTTTGTATGTACAGAGAACAGCAGAAATAGTTCTTAATGATACAGTGTCATAAAAAGGAAAATTGCACTATACACTTGTACTTACATATTAGTCATTTTTATCACCAAAGTACCATAATGTGGAGAATAAAACACAGGGAGGGATGGTCATAAAAAGCAATGAAACAGTAACAATATATATCTCATCTCTCCTAGGATAAAAAAAATCCCCAGGAACAATAGCTTTATGGGAATAATCCATGTCACACAGGTGATGCACAGACATTAATTACACAACACAAATAATAAATGTGCATTATGGAATATTATCAAAATTTGCATAAGAGAAGAAAAAACTCATTAAATTGAAGAGATCTGAACCCCTCCCCAGTTCATGATGAGACACACATGGAGAGATCTGTTGAAGCAGCTGCTGTATCAGATCAGACCCCCTTATACACACACACACATACAGATACACACACAGCTACTTTGATCCGTACAAACCACCAACCCAGTAATTCTGCTAAAAACAAATTTGAAGCTGATAAACAGATGACTTAGATAAATGAAAGGAAGAAGAAGACACTGCAAAAGTGAAACACAGTCTTCTTGGTAACCTCCTGTTTGTACTGCAGACTCAGTGGAATAGTTGTGATTACTCCGATTGACTGAATCATCTGCAAGGTCAGGCTTCCCATCCCCTCTTCCTCCCACTACTCTGCTCTTCTCCCACTCAGCAGCCAAGTGGTTCATATGGCTGCCAAAACATATTCATAAACATATTGGAGAATCCAATGGATAACTGGAAGCATTCACAGACACTTAAACACATCCACCTACACACACAGACACACACACAACTGGTAGCTGACAAATGTACTAGTACTGTATTTTATGTATTATGTTTATTCACAAATCCACACATTTTTTTGTACTTGTGGGAGCCATATGAACCTCTATGCATCCATCCATTAGCTACACAATTTATTCTGTAGAGAGTTGCCTTTAAAGTCGTTTGGACGTTAAATGTAACTGGGAAGAGACATTTTTAATGTAGGTTCTGTGACAGGTGTATAATCTACTGTACTATATCTGATAACTACAAGTAGTAAAAAAGCTGTGTCTTTATGTGCTCTTACTGGAAAGTGTCTGACTAGGGTTTTCCATGTACACATATGGGTGACAAAGAAAAAGAAAGTATTGCTGCAACACCTGAAACAACAGGGAAGTGGGAAGGATATCTATTCCATGTCCAACTAAAATTGACACAAAGTATCTGTAGATGCATAAATAAAATTATATGCACTGCTTAACATTTAACTATTTGTAAAATTCAACCATATGCATAAAGAAGCAGCGTGGAGTATTTTTACAACAGTTAACAAAAGTAGAACTGGGATAGGTGAGAAAGATTACTGATCAGCTGCATGCTGCAACAGCATTCTCCAGTTACCTACATACTGCAACTTGTTTCTCAGAGTACAGGCTTTCCTTGCATGTAACCAAACTGAAAGGTAAAATGAAAAACAAGGAGCCATGATAACTTCCTCCTATAAACAACCGAACAAATAGAAAACGTGAACTGAATGCCAATTTTAACTACAACCCAAAATTGTTATGTTTGCCCCCAAGAAAAATTTCTTCCCATGACGAAGTGGAAAAAAGTGTTGTCATTCTGACAACTAAGGCTCGAATTCTTGTTCTTACTGGGATAAGGACACACACACACACATAGGGTCACATGTATATTGCAATCAGCCACAACTTTAAAACAAACTTGCGGTGTTAGTGTTGTGGTGGACAGAGGTCAACGCGGGAACTCTGACGCAACAAGCTGCAAAGCACTGTGTTCTGTTCACGTCAGTCATGGCCAGCATTACATTTTTCCCATGTTGACCCCTGTTCATCACTACATTAACACCACCAGGTTTTAAAGTTGTGGCTGATTGGTACACACTAACACACTGTGAAAAATACATCACTCATTATTGATTGAATGAAGAAAAAGCTCCTAAGTTGTTTTCTATCAATGGACATAATCATGAAGGACAAACATAATCAGCTCTATTGTATCAGGTCTATAGATAGGCAGTCTCACACTGTGGCCACCCACCGCACGGCTGATGTGGTTTCCAATGTAACCGCCCTGATGAAATATTCAGCAAAGAACAGCTCAGACACCTAGGGGCCGATAGGCTTCAGTTACACCCAAATCATTCTAGGTGAGGCCGGGGTCAGAGCCATGCTGGTAAGGTTGCTGTTCCTCCTCACCACATGTGACAACAAACACACACAATGGGTAGCATTCATTTTTAATGAGGAACATTAATTAATAACCCAGACATGACCCCGTTTATAATGCTGGATTCCCTGGGTAGGTGGGGCAGAGTAGGAGTAAAGGAGAACTAAAGCTGGTGTCCTCCTCTGAGAGTGCTATATGATGATGTTAAGAGAAACAGCAGAGAGGAAGAGCGGATTCAGGATTAACATATTAAATACAGTACAAGATGGGATTGTAAAGAGGATGGAGACTGTGGGTAGTGTTGTGTCTGAAACCAAAAAAGAGACATTTCACTGAACTGAGCAGCAATGGCCAAAGCCCAAGCTCTGACTCCACGGTTCACACAAGCTGCTTAACCTCCACACTCTGTCACTACACGCCAACTCCAGCCAGCACTCACACTCACATACACATGTACAGTAGTGCTTCACAAAGTCCCCATGAACAGAAGAAAAATACGCTTCATCCACACAAGCGTGATATCGACTGAGATCCCAGCCAGCACCCGGGTGATACAAAGACATGCCTGGGCTGTGTCTTGTGCTTAGAGTTATGATGTTTAGGTCAGACTGCTGTCAGATGATGGCCCAAACCAGCTTTCTTTCTGCTGTGATGTCGACCCTACTGAATGTGTCAAATGGAGAAGTCAAAGCTGCAGGTCATGAGCCAGAAATGTAACTGGCGCATACAGAGAGAGAACAATCAATGGACTAGAAGGCACTTACACATGTCAGATAGTTTGTTTTTGATACAGCTAAAAAGAATCAGGGTTGATATCATAATTTTCTTTTAAATATTAACATTTTCTATCAACATTCTATGAAAGTCTTTGTATTTTCTTTGAAACATATTGCTCTTGTATTTTCCCGTTAATGTTTCCTAGACTTGGTCCAAATCTCCCAGAACACCCATTTTCTAGTTCCTTTTAACAGTCTCAGGAGTAAAAAGGCCTCCCTCTCTCTAAACTCTGAAGCCTGCTGAGCTTAGCAAGCTGAGAAGGAGATGGGGGAACATCCTGTCTGTAGGGGCCCTTGGATTGAGGTGGGGTCTGCACTGGGGCAGAGCCAGTGGCCTGAGTATGGTCTTTTGTGTGCTCATAGGTGCTGTTGCTGGGTGTTTCCTGTGAGGGTGGTGCCCTGGTCTTGTTGGCCTCCTGCTCTCTGCGTCTCTGCTCCTGCCTCAGCAACTCCTGAGTCTCTAAGATGACCCGGGCATTGAAGTTGGAAGTTCCCAAGTAGCCGTTAAGTGATCCCTGGACCCCACAGTAGCGAGAATTCTCATTGGATGTCCGGAAGCCCTCTGCTGGCGTGTATGCCTTGTCCCATGAGTCCTGGGACACTGTGCTTGGGTTTTGATGAGGTTGCCTAAACACAAAGAGACAGGTAAAGAGGTCAGATGTTCGGTTGAGTGAGTCAACTTAAACAGCACATGAATCTAAAGGGAAGAGAGGAGAATAGCAGTTAACTCTGCTGAGACACGATTGCTTTTTTTCTGCAGTGGCCCCTGGGTCAGCACTATTGAAGGAGAATTCAAAAGAGACTGCACTTCAGCACAGAATGTGTCCATTTTCACATTTTGTGGGATTAAAAGGGGATGTGGCAATGGTGCTAAGTTAAAATACTGAAAGCAACATGAGTGGAGCAAAGGCGGGACTGTTATAGTGTACTTCATGATTATACAGAATGCAGTGACATATAGCTTGAGACATGAAAGAAACAAATGCAGGAAGCATGAAACACCCATAGGGCTATTAGTTACACATTGTAAACAAACACAAATGTTAAAATCCCCCTGAGAAAAATGTTCGCTTTCATCCATTTAACTTCTTTTTGGAGATAGACGGGTGCACTTTCAGCACAGACAGAGTAATGGCAGGGCTCCCGGCATTAACCGCCTTCGACTCATCTTCAGTCCGCTTGCCAGACAGCCCAAGATGCACACATATTATCTGAGACACATACTGTACTCCCCTTTACAGATCCCAAAAAGCTATCACTGGGAACTGCCAGGACTTAGGGTAAAGTGTTAAGTCTGCTCCTCCATTATTAGGATCCATTAAGGCCAATGTGCAATGGAAGACTGTGACAGTGCCTTTTGCATCAGGGGTGAGTAACAGAAATCCCATTCACACCTCAGTGACACCCACTATGTGCTTAAAAGGCTTCTGAGTTTACAGTGCACTGGGCTGAACAGGTAAACAGGTGGCTGGAATGCTTCCAGAAATTCTTATCTGGCCTAGTCTCACTCCAGAGAGGCTGAGAGAGAGAGAAGGTGGAATAGACTACTAAAAAAGTTGTTTCTGTCAAACTTTTTTTTTCTAAAAGTGAAACTTTAAAATGAAAATGTCTTCTTTACTATTTCTCATTTTGTATGTACTGTTCGGGAAAAAAAACACTACCACTTGTAGATCACAAGAACAAGGATGCTGATATGTAATATTTTACGATTAGACAGTGTTAAACATGTTAGAAAAAGATCCCAGCTTTTCAGTAATAAACATCTAGCACACATTGCAATAACTTAAACACAACTGCACCTCAACAGTCTGTAACTCACTGAGACAAGTTATGTGAATTTAACTCCAGTCCTATGTGCATGTACATCCAGTTACTGTGGGGAATTTAATTCAAGTGTAGTTTATGTGAATAACTCACTTTATGTGTCACTTTATGTTTCATATTGTGGTCCATCATGATTCCACTGTTGTTTCACATGCTTACACTTTCATTACTGTGAAATTGAATACACCTCGTATATGTGTTCAGACCATGAGTGATGTATGGGCATCATGACTAATGAGGTTCTTCCCCATAGACATGTAAGAAACAAAGTTTTTAAAAAAGTCTTGAAGGGTTGTATTAAATGGATGAACAAGTTTTAGCAAAGTCAGGTCAGCATTCATCATTTAATAAGCACTGGTGTTCTAATGGTAAATCCCTGTTTAGATTAGATTTAACTGTGACTCCTTAGTCTCTTAACACTCATAATATTTTATTAGGCTTGTCTTTTTGCTCACAGTATCTCTAATTCTTTTTAGTGCCCCACACTTTTATTGTTTTTTAATGCATAATTCATCTGGTATAGGAAAATCATCTGAATGATTCTATTAACTTATTATTAACTTTATCTATTATAATAAAATTATAAGAAATTGGGCTATCTGTATCTCAACATGAGTTTGTGTGGCTCACCATAAATTAGTGCTGATCCAGCTAACTGTAAATCAACTGCATCTTTGCACGCTTGCGTTTAAGGATATATTACCATGATAAAAGCTCCAGATAAATTATAAACCCAGAAAAAAAAAATCCAGACTCATGCCACATCATCAACATTCTAGTCTAACACAGTTATCTAATACCCAGGGCGCACAGGTAATCAACCACAACCACATATTAAAGTATCACTAACATCAATAGAATTTGATACATAAATCCAGAAACAGGTCTTCTAGTTTTTTTTCCTGTGATTTCTACAGACCCTCCCTTGCCTAATACAAATTCTAATATAAATTCTTATTTTGATGTAACAGTAATACATTCCAAATGAGTCTGTGAAGATTCTCAGTCATCCATGTGAAGTTATCTAGAAGTTGAGTTATGGCACAAGGTGTCTTGTGTTGAAGCTGTCAGATTCATGTCCTCCTCTTGTCCTTTTGTGTCATTCTTTCCTTGTATTTTCAGTTCCTCCCTCACCTTAGTCACGCCCCTC
>JAUMHL010000013.1:32159493-32181946 GCA_032362345.1 Sandelia bainsii
TCAGTTCTTTTTCTCTTCCTCACCTACATCACCTCATGCTCTCCCCGGGTCTCCTATGTTAGTTAGTTTAGCCCCTTCCCTGACTTTCCCTCTGCACCTTGTTTACCTCCCTGTCTTTAGTGTTTATTTTATTGTAATAGTTTTGCCTCCACCTGGAGTGATTTTCTGTTGGGTTTTGTTTCCCTGTTTGTACTTTTGTTATTAAAGTTTCCTTTGTTTGAACCCTCTCTTTCCCTGGTCTGCGTTTGGGTCCTCCATTTGTATATACCTCTGACAGAAGCAGTCTCACACTATTGCCCATTAATCTCAAGAATAAATCTAGCTTAGGGATTTCAATAAATGTAGGCAATCATAGAAATTACACATTATTCTATTATATTGTACTGAAAATTCTATTGAGCACTACTTGTTCTACTTATCTCTCTGTTTAATACTGTATGTCCAAGCAAATCTAATGAGAATTCCAGCACTAAAAGCCCATGTGTTCCATGTGACAATAAAACACTTTGGGACCTGAGTTCTATATTTATGTGTACATAGACAAATGTATATGCATGCCTACTTACTTTTAATATGCATGCAATACCACATGGTGTGTCACATGTATGTGTGTACGCATGCATGTAGAGCATGTGTTAAGTATGAGAGTAATTGGTGGAGGGACAGCTGCAGGGACAGACTGCAGAGAGGGCCCTACCACATGCTCCGTATCTGGGTTTTGCTATCTGGGCGAGCCGCCATGCATTTACACTCCGACTTGGCTCGCAGAGCAGCCAGCCCTGCTCATGAGGGAACTGCTTGTTTAGAAACCTGGGACGCCTGTTTCACGAGGCCTGCATTTCCAGAACGACCTTTTAGTTTGTAGAACAGATAAGAAAAGAAGGGAGATTTAGTGAGAAGAGAGCAGAGATGGCGTTGCTCTGCAGGAATGTAATTGTGATTGATGTGCCAGGGGAGCGAGTTCTCTTATCACCTTTACTCCTACATCAGAATATGTCACAAAGTAGATTAGGGGACTGGAAAATACATCATGTCAGAGAGTGGGGTAAATTTAGAATGACAGAACATAACAAACAAAGCCAGGAAGTTGGTTTGCAGAAAAATGTGTGGTTGCTGTGTGCTGTTTTAAAACAGCTGAAAAGAATCAAAGCTTACAAAGCACACACACAGACAGGCTCAAACACAAAATGATTACGTAAAAAAATAAATGCATGCAAAGGGCAGTGGAACAATCATTGCTCTGTTGTGCAGATTGTCTACAAACTTGGAATAATGTTTTCTTTATGTGCGCAACAATGTTTTGGTTGAAGAATGCAAGAGCAGCAGTGTGGTTAGATGGGAGAGCTCCTGGCACTTCACTCAAGCCACAGTTAAGAACCTTATCTTGACCACATTCATGTGTCTTGTTGTGTATTTTTGTGTGTGTGTCAGGCTAATCAGTGGTTTCTCTTTCCTACTAATACACTTGTTCCTCTCCCCACCCCTCTCACCCTCCACTGCCCGTCACTGCTAATCCTGCTTCGACAAAAAGCCTTCATTAGTGTTCTTCCAATCCTCACATCCCAGACAGAGAGCTAAGCCTGGCCGTCATCAGATAACCAGCTACCCTGGGTTCTTCTGGAAGTTCTTTGGGAACAAGTTTTTTTTTACCAGGGGAGACGGGGATGGATGTGTCCCTTTGCGGCTCACTGCTTGGGCTTCCTGTTTTGGAACAGAAGGGCAGAATGCCGAGGTTCCAAAAGAAATGTGGTTGGAGGGACTTATGGTCATTAATCTGGAGATGGAAGACTTCGACTCCTTAATGAGGAGCCGCGCCAAGACAAAAAGCTTTAGCCAGGGTCAAACGTCAAGCTTGAGCTCATGCGATGCTTTGCTAAAAGACGCTATGAGATTATAAGAGGAATGCATTTCAAAGGCTTGGCCAGACAAACTTTCCCAAGAGAAGCAATTCACTGAGAGGGAAGGGCTGGAGGCAACTGTCACATCACATGGAATGCCAGCAGATAACACCTATGAAAGGAATGCATAGATTGGTCTGGCTCACACAGGACACATTGATTATGTGTCCATGTGGACCACAAATCCATAGCAACAGACAGGTACATGTTTTAATCGACCTGACTGTGACTGTTCTGAGACAGCAGAGCAAAAGAGGAGAGGCTATGATGAAATGATTAGTATCTGTGCAGGGAGAGATTGAAATCACAAGACAGCAGAGCTGCTGTGCTCAAAAAAATGAACAAACCACACACACACACAATTCAGCAAAACTTAAATAAACCAGATGTCACATTCATAATTTCATGTTACAAAAAATTCACAATATTTAACATGGAGAGGAAATAGTTTATTTTATTACATAGTCTTTCAATCAGTCCATATAGTCAGTGTAGAATTAGGGACTTTAGGGACTTTCTCTTAAGCATGTACAGTTTAAAATGCAGAAATGTTTCACTAGTATTTCTTAGTTTTGCAAATTGCATTGGTTAAAATACAATTAGAAAGCCTCAGAGGATTGGTAAAGACACTTTAAAGGGAAATGTCAGAAAAATTCAAAGGCTGATGCTAAACTCTGTCCCCCCCATAGGCTTTGAGATGTAAGATATGGTAAGCTCTATGACATCTCTTTGACAAATATGCAAAATAATTGAAACGGGAAGATGGAAAAGATGAAGAGCCGTGGGTGAGGCTCTGAACTCAAGCTGTGCAAGGAGACACTGGAAAGAGAACGTTCCTGAAAAAAGACGATATTGGAGCTTTGATTCATTAAAAGGGAAGTACTGGAGAGGGGATGTAGATGCCTGTGACAAAGTCACTGTTTTCTCAGGGTCAACATTGACTTAATGAAGCTGAATATCAATCAAATAATTTGAAGAATTCAAATTAAATGATTTCATTCAAAAGCTTTATGCTAAGAATCATTTAAATGTCTGCAGATTAGCTGAAAGTGTCTTTGTGGTGATTGACTTTGAAGACAAAGAGATACACTACAGCAAGTGTGGAGAAAAAAAGGCTAAAGGCACAAATAAGAGGAAAAGAAAGAGATGGAAATTGACAAAAGTCAAATGAAGAGGTCGAGAAAGGGCAGGGAGAACGTGATAAGTCACAGAGGAGGGAGGGAGAGAGAGAGACAGAAATGCAGACAGATGGAATAAAGATGGGAGAGGACAAAGCATGTCTCACCGTGGCAGGGAGCTGTATTTTCTTTGTGCTTGTTGGAAACCATCTCTCTCCTCCTGCTGTTGTTTCTGAACCTGAGTCTCCACCGTTACAGAATGACGTCCACTCTGTGTCTCCATCCCGTTGCTCACCTGTAACAGAAACAAAACCACAGATAAGGCACGGCAACAGAAAAAGATATAAAGCCGAGCATTTCAGTGTTTCAAAACAAACGAACAAGAAAAGGCTTCTTTGCACACACACGCACAAAGTTAATGGGATATACTCTGTATATATACTTATACTTATATTTTGCAAGGTTCTTAACCTTGCTATGTAAAGTGCCTTGAGATGATCTTTGTTATGATTTGGCGCTATACAAATAAAGATGAATTGAATATACTTCCCTAACCACAGCGGGTGTTTGGCAGTGTGATCCCGCCTGTTTTGTGCTGTCATCAGGGAACAGGTAGTTAGTAGGTGTGATTCCATGATGACATTGGCACAGAAAAATTCACCTGTGCCAGTGGATTAAACTCCCCAGGTAATCTTCTTAAAGGTATAAATCCCTGAGATATGATCTCTTTATCAATTACAAATTCTTACTGTATGAGAATGACAGACAACACAGTGTGTGCAAACATTTTTAATGGGGAATGAGGCCACAACAAAACTGATTGTAGTTTTATTTTAACAACAGCATATGGAGAAGTCTAAATAACCATTATTATTTGTACCAGTATGTTGTGTAACAAGTATTTTAACTTATTTAATATAATTGTTATCCAGAATTTTTAGTTTTATATATATAAAAAAAAAGACATTTTCCCATGAGCCCTAGGTATTTGCAGGCTAAGAATCATGGTTTGACAGAAAAGGCAAATCCAAGTGTGAGTTCATAGTAGATATCATCTGGACTGAACGCTGCAGATGTTTTAACACAGCAGAGAATACAGACATAACGTTGAAAGAAGCGTTGGTGAATTTTATGAATCCAGTAAGTACCTGGTTTGCCGCTCTCAGCAGCATCACTGGACAAGTTTCCACTGTGTGTCCGTCAAACTGGAGGTTGCCTGATCTGTCACCTTGGTACATTTTATTAATATGTTCAGTATCAACATATTTTCAACTTGTCATTTACATTAATCAAATGAATACACTCCCTTCTACAATATAATATATTTCTGTTTGCATCTTAGTTGTATAGAAACTTGTTTTTACTCATTTCAGAAGACATAGGCTGTGGATGAGTTTTATCAGGCACTACTTCATTCCACACATGTGCCTGTGACTTGATCATACACCACAAACCTGTACCAGTGTGTATGTGTTTGTTGTCTGATCGTTGGTGGAGTTGACATGGAGATATCATCTCCCTGATCACCAGCACACTGCTAACAAGCTGGCTGATGAAAGAACATGACAAGCCAATTAAACAGAGATGAGCTGAGGAGGTGTCGCGAGCGTGGCCAAGGTGGTTGACCAAGAAGTGTCACTTTTCATAAGGCTTAGATGAAAATGCAGTAGGCAGGTGCGGGTATATATAGTTTGTGTGCATAAATGTCACCTAAAATAAATACTAACTATACGCTTCACCTATTTACAGGCCAGCTGAGTTCTAAAACTCAACAGAAACTCTAAAGAACCTGTGTTTGGTAGATTTTCTTAAATTTCTGAAACCTGTGTGTATGTGAATGTGGGACGATGAGGTAAAACACGTGATAGAATGGACAGATGGGGTAAAAGTACGTTGGCAGAAGAAGAGGCTGTCAGCAATAACGTCTTCTTGGAAACATGATGTTGAAATGCTCCTCCCTTGGACAGCTGCAATAACAACACAATTGCATTTCACTCAGCATCAATAGCAAGTTGTTGCTCAGGCCAGCCAAGTCTTAAAAACATAATAGTATTCCACGTGCATGGACTGAATTAGACTCATATGCTTCAGGTTTTGCTGCAACAAGTTTCCCCAGTTCAGACTGTGGAGCACATACATAAATGCCTCTCAGATGAACTGTAAAAGAAAGCAAGAAATTATTTTACTAGGGCCAAATGCGGTGGTGAGAAAATAATTAGTCACACACACTAAAAGTTTTTAATATGATTTGAAAGGAAGTGGTGAGAATCCAGAGGTGCTTGATTCCTCAGTTTAAAACTGAAGGTTGCCAAGAGAAATGCATGAGAAATAGCCAGGAGAGACAATCAGTCAAGGTAATGGCATTATCCAGGGAAGGAGAATCAGATTATTCCATGTTAGGACTGGAATACAATGCTGTATAAAACATGACATTTGAT
The DNA here is from genome assembly GCA_032362345.1 of Sandelia bainsii. Taxonomy (NCBI): domain Eukaryota; kingdom Metazoa; phylum Chordata; class Actinopteri; order Anabantiformes; family Anabantidae; genus Sandelia; species Sandelia bainsii. Next base: position 32,164,948 of record JAUMHL010000013.1, read on the forward strand.
GAAATCAAATCAAAGAGACATCCCTGTTCGTAATCCATGAAAAATGATGTCAATACGCTACATTTTTCATTGTTTCCTTTGTGGCATTAGACAAAGCACGGAGGAAAAAAAAACTCTCCACCTGTTTAAACAGAGCGTTCACAGACCGTGAGCCAGGAGGGGACATAATTATGAAAATTATTTGCAGTTACCTAAAATTCCAGGACCAGCAAAACAGCTGCGAGAGAATTGTGCTTTAAATGTTAAAACTGAAGCACAACTAAAGCGTAATATTTCTTGGTTCAGAGCTGATCACAGACCTTTCAGATATCAAAGTAGGTTGCTGCAATGGGTCAACACTAACACATGGCTTTACTGCCCACACTCCTCATGATGCTGTTTGTAGGCCACCACATAGGAAACGCTTTTAAGAGAGCAGTCGTTCTGTACACAAACAGACATATGGAAGACATTTAAGTTGCTAATGCGCAGACAGAATGAAAAGCAAGTGAAAGAATGGCAGTAAAACACCACATCCTGACAAAAGCCCAGCTGGATAATAATTCTCTCCTGCCGACCCAATTCCACCAACTTATTATAAGCAAGTCCAGTCCATTTGTGGTTACCAGGGTTTAGCTCTGGGCAGAGTATCCATCTAAGAGTAAGCAGTGTGGTCTGACATTTCCCCATCTCTGGCCCAGAGAAGCCATGCTAAATGGGAGATAGCATTCAGTATATCCATTTCAGTAAGCTCCACAGATTGCCTGAAAAGGAGGTCCAAAATGTTGGTGTTGTAATCTAAGTTTTTTTTTCTTCTGGTGAAGTTATCTGTGGATAAATATATGATACAATGGTGAAAAATATCATTACACCAACAGAAGTGTAAGCACTTTGTTTTCCTCTTCCCATTCTGTTCGCTATCTTATCTATTCTGTATCCGTTTGGTATCTAAGTAAACTCAGTGCAATATACATGCTGGAAGCACAGACACATATACATCAGGGTATGTGCAGCTTTACAGTCAATTTGTGTTTTACCTTTGATTTGGCTGCAGGGTTGAACAGTACAACACAAGAGCTTTTGCTTTGTGTACACAATTAAACATGCACTAGCATAAAACCACCATATACATTTGCAGACACAAATATCCTGGTAGGAGGAGACAGACTGATGATAACACTGAAAAAATTCACATAAATAAGGGCTTTACAAGCTGCTGTTGGTGTTTGATCCAAAGTAGCAGCATGGTGCTCCAACCTCTCTGTGTGGTCATACTCATTGGTGCTCTAGTCCAACTGCACAAATTGATTTTATTGCCACAGACAGAGACCACAAGAAAAAAAGGCAACTTTGGAAAATACATTGTGCTTTATGATGAACATCTGGAAATCCCCTCTCACAGAGCAGCATGGAGGGAGGGAGGGAGAGAAAACATGCCAGCTCTAATTGTGTATGTTGGCTGGGGGCTACATGATAGACAGAGTTTCTCATGTCCTGGTCATTACTCTATTAAGTAGGAGGTTCTGAATTTCGACGACTGACCTCAGAATTGTCATTACAGACATTCACAGAAGACAAGCTGGGGTCAAATCACACCTCATGTGCTTCCCTCTGTAGCTGTTCCTCATTATGATGATGGTTGTCTTGTACATTTTCATGCATGTTGTTGTCCAAATGTAATCTGAATAAGGCGACCGTAAAGAAAAAATTGGATATAAATGTGTTTTGGAAAAGTTGGGATGAAGGTTATTATTTAAACTGTACTTAATGGAGATTGGAAAGGAGAGTGGCGGATTATAAGCATGTAACTGCCTCCTTGAGCATGATGCCATGTCCTGGTTATAGTTGTTCACAAAAAAGGGAGGCAAAGGAAGTTTCACTGTCATCACTGTGGACAACGCTCAGCAGAGTGGAATCCACTGTAAAAAAGAATGAGATGATTCCTGTACGCACGCTAGCTGTAGTTAGAACAGAACACAGACACAAGTTCGTGTTTTCAGTTTCTAAAGATGCTGTTTGGTTTTTCAGTTGATGTCATAGTCTAGGTTGACCTGTTCCTGCAGAACTCCTCCAGATGACATCATGTCAACTGCAAAACCCTTCAAATGATGTCATCAAGAGGAGTTTTTCGTCCAGAAGTGGAGAGATATTTCTGTACCATTTTCATATACAGCACATTACTACTCAAATTAGAGCCATAGGAAACAAGCTGAAAATCGATCAAGTTGCTCTTAAAGACAAAAAACTCTAAATGAACAATAAGAGTTTATTCGTCAAGTGTGTTTTTCTTCTTAGTTTTTACCAACAAAACATTTAAATGTGTCACTTCATGTTTTTGCCTCCTTCTGTTTCCTAACTTTTCTCTGGTCCATTTTCATTTTCAAGTATTCATTTTGCTTTTGAATGAAAAGCCAGGGTTTCCCTTGAGTTCATCTAATCAGTGTCAACACATAACAAGGGTATGCCTGTATCTTTCCTAACAAGCTCTGCCATTGTGAATCCTTGCTCGCAGGACTAAAATAACATGAAAGACGGCTAATAAAATAGACTTCAATACTCCAGAGCTTGCCCTGTATCTTATTACCAGGAATAGCAGGGGTATGCTCAACAATGTCAACAATCACAAGCAATTAGGAGCTCAGAGGCTCACAGAGTAAGACTGAGACAGCTTAGTGCTGAACAAACAGTTAAAATCTCATGTCGACAGTGAGAACGTTAGGAGAGAGACAGATTAAGAAAACAGTGGAGAATGATGTCCACCTTCAGAGATTTTTAACTCTTAGTAGAACCAGTACTGAAGCTAGTTATGCCTACCTCCATGTTCAAAAATGGAAGAAGCCCAGACTCATTTACATAGCAGCAGAAGATGCCACTCCCAACAAATGTTACTGACAAACTGACACTGGTAATTCTCCAGAAATTAAATATTTTGATTTTCAAAGTCTGAAATTTTGACCCATAACTTAGAACATAGGTCTGCTTGGTGCTAAGAGTGGACATCTTTCCTCCAAATCTAGGTTCTAAAAATAAAGTTACAATAAAGTAAAAAGGTTTCATCGACCTAAATAAAGTTTTGATCAATGAGTTCCATCATTTGTAATATTAGTAAAACTAAGTGAACTTTTTGTTAAGATCATTAATGCTGTTGTATGGTTTGTCGTATGTGAAGTAAAGTCTTTCTTTACTTAACTCCAGGCACAGCTGAATTTTGCATGCACACCATGGAGGGATATGTGATCAAGCCTGAATAAATTAACAAAAGAATTAACTTGATTAAAAATTTCCAAATATGAGGAGAAAATCCCGTTGTTGTTACAGATCAATCATGGAAGAGAAAAAACGGACTCCTCTCAAATTTTAATTTAACTTTTTTTCTAGTTTACACTTCCCTTTGATCACGTCTAATGAAAATATTAATGAATCATCATTTTCTCTCTCTTTACTTTGCCTGAAAGTCATGAATAGTTGTCATAAAATGTTTTCCTGCTTCATGTCTTTCCCACCTTCCTGCCAAAAGTAAAGTACATCATATTTCTAAGACAGAAAAGGCAGAAACAGAGATGAGTAATTAGCTATTTGTTCCAAAGGTCAGACCCAGGAATTACAAATAAATCAAAGACATTTGGCAGAAACAATATTGTTATTATTTCTAGTCCTTGGGTGCAGGAATGTATGACACTCTAACAGTAACATACAGTATAGAACTAAGTATCTTCATCTCCTGGGAATGATTGTAGGAAATAAATCACATTCACATTTAGTGTTTTTACGTTTCTCGCTTTGTATCACCATATTCCAGTAAAATATATTCTTTCTGAATAATATTTAATGAAATGTTTTTCTGCTTCATATTTGATCAAATTAACTAGATGATCAAGATAATACCAATACAAAATAAACAATAAAACTAATAAGAATAAAATATCAGTGTGTCCAGTTGGGCATCAGAGGTAATTACTATTGGAGCTGTGAGCGGAGGGAATGTTGGTGTGTATTTCTGGTTCTGTGCAGCTCAGTGCCGCTCTGATGAGCATTGCTCCTATTGGACACTCACCCAGGACTGGTCGAAACTGTAGGTGTGTTGATGGTCCTCTGGGTCATCCTCCTGCTTGGCTTGCTGGAACTCGTGCCTCAATCTTTGTATCCGGTCGTGGTTACTTGGAGCCATCTGATTGCTGGAAGAGAGAAAAAGAGGACAGTGGGACTAGTAGTTTTGAAACCAGAAAGCATGCTCAGTGGTTATTTGGAGGTCATTTTGAGCAAGCTGTCACTCAGAAATAACACCCTGCACATTACACCAATCAGGTTGTGATGCTTTTTCATATCTGGATAATTCACTTGACCACCCTAACACCCCTCTTAATTGTGTTGGGGATCCCTTGATCTGACAGCTATGGTTCCCTTTTGCATACTTGACTGATATTTCTTCTTCCCACCCTCCCCCTTCTAGCTGTTGCTCCTGAACATCCCTATAAGTGAAAGTGTCCCTTGTGCACCATTGTGAGTGATGCATGTTCCTTTTAGGCTACAGGAGAATGTTGGGCTTTTATGGTACACAGTCATTCAACACTGTGGAAACCCTCATTTACATTCCCTTCATTACAGAGCTTTGAGCGGCCTGTCAATAGGAATCAATAGCCTTCCTTCAGCTTAATCAGGCTGTCCTTTTATCACGAGCTACAGAGACAGCACATGACAAAACACATAATTATGATGAGACATCCAGCTTGATAATTACCCTGCATTTATGCATAGGGATAAAAGTGACCAAAGGTTAGAATTCTATACTGTAAAGGAGTGTGAGCTTGGGAATGTAGGGAGTGAGATGGATAGGAAAAGGAAATAAAGGTAGGAGGGATGTTCTTGAGGATTGTGCTGAAGGGAAAAGATAAAGGTTAAGTTAAGTGCATATGAGGAAGGGGAAAGAAACAAAGTCAGTCAGGACAAAGGACCTGAAATCGCCAGCGAGACAGAGTTCAGGCAGAATAAATGAGGAGGAATGAATGAGGAGGATGAGAAGATAAAGCCAAAACCACTGTCAAAATGGATACTTGACATAAGGACCTGCCGCCCTGTCATTGTGTGTGTCCTTCAGAGTAGCACTTACAGGTGGCACGCCAGCAGTGGAAGTGATTGCTTATTTGAGCCCAGAGGATTCTGAGCGCAATTATAGCAATAATTGCAGATTAGAATGAGCACCCTTCTGATGATAATGGGCACTAGGACATGCTGCCAATCAAGCTTCATTAAAAGCAAAATAAATAGAATGCACAGATCTCAGTACATGCCCCTATGTAGCACTTGGTGAGAAACAGTTATAAAGGTATTTGTGCTTCCTGATCAAAATCAATTATATTAGTTATACTCCACTTGATGCCTCGCTTTATGTATGTGGGAGAGCAGGGAGCATACATTAGGCCTTTTATGTGGATGTGGGCAATTAAGTGGCTCATTGGGGCATTAGGTGGCTTATGTTTTTAGGGTGCGTGGTGATGGTCAGGTACTTGTACTACTACTGGTATTACCAAAATAAATGTTCCCTTTATTCTTGCATGAGGTTGCTTAACTAGTTTGTACTTAATTGTAGTCTACAAACAGAAGAGCTACAAATGGACAAATCTAACATAATGTGTTTAAGTTCACAAAGGTTATACATGCATTTAACCATAAAAATAGAACACAAACGTTTTTTGTTTTTTTTTAAACAATAATACAATAAAAAGCTTCAGAAAGAGTACTCTACTCTACTGGGACTAATGCAAGAGTATTCACCTATTTTATTAAGCTTAGAATTTTCTGATCCAGAGAGGGAGAAATACTCTCTTTTCGCTAATGAAATATAGTAGCTTAATCTAAATGAATGACATAACTTGTCACAGCACGACACTACATTACATTACAGCTTACACATTTCAGTACTTAAGTATCCTTACACTTCTCTCACTGCCTGAGGGCTTTTATTAAGACCTCTGTCCAGTATCATTCTCTATAGTACCCAACAGCCACCAAATGTTTAGCACTAAATCTAATATCTGAGCGACAGCTGTCCCATTGACCACCTTGCATATTAGTCATGGTCTGCTCTGCTTTCTGTTTTATTTTAGTATCTAAGATAATGTAGCATCAACTATTCTGTCTTTCTTGCTGGCAGCGGTACTCCTAGTTGTTCTAAGTCATCAAATTTCTTTTGTGTTAGTTTTCTGATACTGACAACAACTTTTGTGAATGACACTTTCTCACAAACAGAGCAGAACAGGAGCCTTGTGTAGCACTTTATGCTAATGATTAAATCACAGATGAACAGTTAATATTCATCTGTCTCATGAGTTTGTTTGTCCAGTTAAGAGAATATGCAATTCTCAATGAATATACACACATACAATATACATAATTGAAATACATGGCATCCTTGCTTGTTAAAACAGAGGTTTGGTGAGATTATAATGAGTGGAAATAGACTGAAAATGTTACAGAGAAATATCTATAGAGACCAGGCTGACATCCCAGGCTATACACAAGATTCCTCGAGTTGATATATATAACATAAAACAACTACTGCCCTTCTGTCATCCAACAATGCATCAATATAGAAGAGGGAGGTGGCCTGTATGTTACCAAAGATCTGCTCCAGTGTGTGGTGGATGAAGTAATGGGGTGGGATGAGAAAGAAGTTCAGTGAAAATAAGATCTCCAGTAAATTAAAGAAATAGAAGCACAGCATGTCAATATATATTTTCAAAGACCTATGAAAAGAAATTGCATCAAGTAGGGGGGTGGGATTTAATGAGTGGTGAATTTGTCATGGCAGTTCAAAGGAGGCCTTTGCAATATCCAGATTATCTGCAGGGGCTTCTCCAGTTGGTCCTCCACCCACCACTATGGTATCAAGTTGATGGGATTATTGGAAAACACTCCATGGAATGTTTCCAGTGTAAATAAATTTATATGGTAAGAAAAAAGAACTGGAAAGCTACGCATTCAGAAAGGCCAGATATCAAACACAAAGAGGCAACAGAAGCTGCCCACTATTACTGCAACAGTCAGCAGACGGCCTGTCTCCATACGCCAAATGCTTGGGCATCTCAACACATAATTAGCCACCTTTATCGTTGCCAAGGCATCAGGGGTCAATGCTTCTAAACTCCGAATACCGAATATCTCAACATCTGTAATGGGGCTGAAGAACAAAAGCTGTGAGAAAAGATTGGTAGAATGCGGGCAGCAATTTACATCAACAACCCACCTCAACAATTAAAATGATGTGCCACCCCTGCCAGCAATAGATGCGTATGAGGGAATAAGAATGAGTGCTGCTCATCACTTTGCAATAAGCCGTGTGTTTGTGGATAAGGGAAAAATGTCTGCATCATGAGTCTGCATCACATGAGCTTGCAGGGCTTAATCCCAAAGCTATTTATTTTTCTGACAGTCCTCTTTTTAAAATGTGAGTCGATGGAAAATGGGATACTGCCTGTAATTAAAACAGGGGAGATAAAGTATCCTTATGCCACAGCATTTTCACAAGCGGCATCTTCACTCTGTCCTGTATAATGAGATTTGCTCAAAATTCATCTGTGTATCCACACATTGAAATGTCAGCACTTGGTCTCTAAGTTTGGCCACGTTGCTGTCAAATGCATGCAAACATAACCACACAACACACACTGCAACACAGACATGGAGACACACACAAAGAAGCCGGCACACACTCTCACCTATCTCACTTTCCCTGTTTCTCTTCTCCTCACTTCACACTTGTATTCAGTAAAGTCACACTGCTACTGTATTTATAGCTTGGCTGAAAGCTTATTTTGAAGGCTTACTGGGAGAGGTGAACCTGTGAATTCACAGGCATGCAGAGTCAGGTCAAAGATTCAGGCCCATCTGAACAACAAGAGTCCCTATCTCCTCTGCTTCCTGCAGCTTAAATTCATACTCTCCTGATTTAGACATACAGATCTAAAAACTAGATGAAGATGCCACAGAACAATAAAAATAAGCCCCCAAACTTACTGAACTAGTGATGAATCTTTGTGAACAAATCGTCTGGCATACCTTACAATATCACAACTTTTGAATTGAATTTTAAAGGTCCTCCTTTATCAGTACTTTTCAATAGGCAATGAAGCACTAGTGGTGTGAACGTTTCTGTGAGCATGCGTGTAACCCCCACCCCACCTGTGTTTTTTAACCTGACCCGTTGACAGGGGTCATGAGCCCTCTAAAGCTGCAGGTGGGGGTATGTGGATGCCTGTCTGTGTAATAGTCATCCTTTGATCCAGCAGGATTTGGCAGATGTCTCACACACCACAAGGCTTAGACCAAGGATGCAAACTATGCCACCTTCCCCCTGTTTGCTTCTGTTGGTGGATCAAAGCTGTGCTGGCTCTCTGCTTGTCCTGTAAACGCTGCCACTAGCCAATAAAGGAGTAATTCAATCCCTAAGAGTGTAAAATGGATCATATGAGCATACCTAAGGTCAGGGGGCAGTCCTAAAGATTCAAAATGAGAGCAACAGAGGGGATAAAATTTCAAGAGACGAAGTTTGATAGATGTTCTGAGAGTTGTCACAGACATGTTCATTTCCAACTTAAGTGAAGAAAGCTGTACTGTTGGGGCTTCGATGTCACTTTAAAATCAGACCGTCTGTTATTTCTTATCTGATCACTGTTGATTGAAATTCTATCAGATTATGTGCTTTCTTGCTCTGGACCCAGTATCTCTGTGCTACAGATGAGGGGGCAAGCTTCTTAAGTTTGGGCCCTTTGGCAATCTTGCATCAAGTCAAAGGCTTAGCTCATCTTTATTCCATCACCATGTGGACTTTCATTTATTTCAAAGTCAGAAAGATGAGGCATTTTTGGGGAGATGGACAGCCTTTGGGACCTACCGTGATGATAGAAAAAGATTAGATATCTATTACCGCTGGTCATTTTTGAAAGAGAGAGAGAGAGACAAAGATAAAACTTTTTTTTCAGTCTTCAGACAAAATCAGCATATATCAGCCAATCTGCCACCATTTCCATCAAATGAGAGCAGCTGAAACATAAGCATTTCTTTGCCTCTCCACTACTCTTTCTTTTCCATCTTCATAAAAATATCTTCCTTTTTTTGCTTCATCTCTCTCTCTTTTCCCCATATGTTTTATCTCTGAATACCTCAATCCCCCTCTGTGGTTACAGGGATAGGTCATGAATTCCCTCCTGTTCCCCTCATCCTCTACCACTAGCCTGGTAAATGACAGCTGCAGGCTGGACAAAGGCCCGATAATACCCTGGATTTGTCAGGCTCTGACTTCACCCATGTCCCCTTGTGACTGATGCACCGACAGTGGCGCCTTGCCAGCTAAAAAGCCACTTCTAGAAGGGGGCTCTTGCTGTTGTTGAGCTGTGTGTGAATATGTGTGTGTATGTTTGTGTGTGTGTGTGTGTGTGTGTGTGTGTGTGTGTGTGTCTATCCATAGTTCATTTCAGACTCCAAAGCAGCCCATATGGGCCCTTGGGGGTCCTGAGAGGCCATCATCTGGGATGCCTGCCTAGGCCATGGCGCTGCCGTGACTGGGTAGCGTGGAGCTCTGATTAGCAAGGGAAGCGATTGCAGAGCTGCTCGTTCTGACAGGCTGTCCAGCATGGCTGGCCCCTGGTGGACTGTTCATCTCTTGCTTCCCTAGTGTGAGAAATGAAGAAATAGCTCTGCCCTGAAGGGAACCACAGAAGACAGTCCACTAGCAAAACACAGCTAATGTGAAATAAAGATAAGAGGTAGTTCTTCAGTTCTCTCTTGGTCTTATTAGAGATTTATACATAACAAACCAAAACAACCAAAATGATCTCTTAAGATTGATGATAAGAATTTTCTCCATCCCAGCTGTAGGCAACTTGTCTATAAGATATTTTCTGGGACGAAAGGCAGCTTCTGACTGACAGCTGTGTCCCCCATAAAGAAAGAAATGAACTTTAAAGTTAAAGCCCATAATCCCAGTCTATTGATTCAGATGCACTCTGAGGTAAAGATAGAGTGAAGCTTGAGTGAATGTGGCTAGGACCACAATGTATTCACACCATCATAAACACACACTCACACATGCATATGTACACATCAGAAGAAGTGACACCTTGTAATGAGACAAAGCTGCATTGCATGCTAATGATTAAAGCTAATCACATGTCCAAAACATTTTCTGGGTCATACACCAGGCAGCATATCAACAGTGTGAGAACACAGGTGGCAAGTCATGTTTGGTTCATAACAGGGTGAATAATTCCCTTTAAATACTAATTCTGTCTCCCTCTGTGTTGTTCAGTATTACAGCTGTTTATGTTGTACAGACGCAAATGATGAGTCAACATCCTTCAGGGTAAGAGGGTAAGGAGAGTGACACGCAAGTCTTAAATAAGGTGTGAGGGCCATATGCTAAAGTATCTATCTAAACTGGGTAGCCCAGCTTTTAAGAACCCATCAGGCTTTAAAGACAGTTTTTATGAGATATGTGCAAGCTAGACATGGAGAGGGCAAACGCGAAGAGAGCTGGGTTTACTATATGAATATACTTTGGGTTCCAATATACTCTTTAATGGACCCTGACACCAAACTATTTGGTCTAAGAATAGATTGGCACCGTGAAAAACTGAAAGTGCTTGGTTTAAAGCACTAGGTCACTTAATGCTTTATTTTGCATTAGGTGACCTGAAATAAATGCTCAGTGAGATTGGTGTTTGGCACTGACAATTCACCTTTCCAGGTTTCTATTTTGAGCAGCAATCCAAAACTCAGAGAAGGTCTTGTCTAGACAGTTGTCAGCACTTAGACAAGGAGCCAAGTGGGTCTTGAGTCTTAGTGTTTAAAACTTGTTAAATACATTAAAATAACTACTATAGTCTTTTAATGTATATGCATGTAATATATGCAACTATATCAATGTGAATGAGCAGATGAATCAGTCCAATCACAGATACTCACATGTAACTGACCCTCTGTTACTCGTATGCTATTCCAGCATGTTGCCAGAGTGACACACTCTGAAGAGTGACCTATAATGAGAGGCTAATTTTAGACTTTAAATGAGCCTTAGCAGTGCTTCTGCATTCGTCATACATTACGTATGTATTCAGAAATGTATCATTTGACATCTGGTGCAATATTTTTAAATCCCTAACAAACTTAGCAGATTTTCTGTCTTTTATTAGGGCACAGAGGTCCCTCAGGTTCATACTGGAAGAACAACACCTGTAAAGTATCTCATTTACTCCAGTGCAACATCACACAGTGCCGAATGCAGACAATCACTCCCTTTCCAAATGTCAGTGCCTTACACTCAGCAGGTGAGACACGATCCAACTGTAAATAATTCACACCATAGCCCTCCTTGTCATCCCATACACAACAGCCCCCAAGTCTTCATTTCCCTGGCCCCCTGTACCGTTGATACTTCCTCTATACATAATTAACAAGAGAGGTATGGTGGGATGCCCATTAGTCAGAGCAATTGCTAGAGCCAGAGCCACTTTAAGAAAATAACAATATTGGTAGTGGGTGTAATAAAGCAGAATTAAAAAGATGGATTCCAATGACTTTTTTACTCCTGGCCCAGCTGGTCACAGCTTTAAATGCTGAGGAGAGGGGAGAGAGGAGTGAAAGGGGGGAAGAGGGGCTACTGGTTGGTTGTACTTCTAGAGAATGAATGGAGGGGGTTGGGTGGCTAGGTAGAAAGAGGAGGGGAGCTGTTGCCCCTTTATCCTCCCCCTCCTTACCATACCCTGGCAATCCTGTATTGGCTGTTCTGCTGTCTTCTCCATTACTGGATTAGGTCTTGGAGCCCTTCTCTGAGAGCCAGAAAGAGGGAAGAGGTCAGGGTCCATGACCTTTGGTGATGGTCACGCAGAGAGACGAATGAAAAAAAAGGCAAGATGAAAATGGCTGCATCATTTTAATTTAGGTTCTCAGTGCGGTGTTATAATAAATGGTTAAGGTTAAGAGGCTGGCAGTTTCTGACAGATGGTGAGACAAAGGGAAGAAGAAGAAGAAGTGGATGAAAAAGAGAGAATCAGAGTTAAAAACACTAATTAGTGTTCTCATAACAGCACTTACAATGATTTGTATTTTATGCTTAAACATAATTACTGAAATGGATCCTAAATACTGAAAAGTGACCAATAATTAAAATAACATTTTATAAAAAAAAAATGTTTTTGTGGTTTGTGGACTGTTTTTGCCAACTATTTGAAAACTGTTTTTCAATCAATCTTCATGCATGTGAAATTTAATCACATTGAACTGAATTCACCTGTCCTGAGCTTGTGTGTCTTTTACAGTGTAGTAGTGAATTTGTCCCAGACCATAAAGTCACAAAGTCAGAGAAGAACAAATCCTGCTTTCACCCTTCAACTTCCAGGAGTCTTACATATGTTAATGCCCCTTCAACCTGTGACCCTCACATTCTTGGCATCATTATCAGACATAATAGTGGCCTGTCACCACCATGATCTATGGCAACAGTGGCTCTCTGCCTTAATGAAGCCATAACCCTGCCTTAAACTGCTGAAGCCACAACGAGCTTTGCCATGGTCATTGCTCAGTTAAATGTGAGTACACATCCATCATATTACATCAGGCATCAATCAGTGACAGCTGGGAACCTCTACCACTCTGACCACAGAAGACACACACACACACAAACTCATTGGCTGTGATTATTATCTCAATTATCATGACCACAGGCAACCACTTCCCATGTGACCGACATGCAAATCAGGAGCACTGACAGTCAATAAACAAAGCAAGAAAAAGGCCACAGGGTGCAGAACTGGTCAAGTATAATTTTATGTTTTATTTTCAGTTTGTATAAATGAATGTGCTTATTCCCCTATGAGAAAACAACAAGGCCTGGAGGAGAGCTGAGTCTAGACTAAGACTCTTTCTTAGTGAAGAAGATCTGTACGTATTAAAGCTGATCTTGTGATACTGCAGTCACAAAAATCATTTTAGAACATCTTTGTCCCCCAGGAGATTTACAGGGACATAACTGTCCCCATTCAGCTCAAACAAAAGTTATGAGAACAGCTGTGACAAGCTTTTAGTCTAGGAGACAGTGTGGGTGGCAGCGCTCCTGTTGCAGACACCCCCAACCGCACCCCCCAGTAGAAGAGTCATCAGCTAACGCAGGTCTCAGTGGTCATTTCTTTAAAGGATAAAGCCGGCCATTTTCTATATTATTACTATTTTCAACATTTCAACAATACATACAATACACGACCATAACATCTGTCAATTTTGTGTCCAAACAGCGCTGCGCTGGTTTATATGATTCTGCAAAAAATGTAGCAATTTTTTTTTAGAAGGTTCCAAATGCTAAGAATCATCATTTTTAACAACCTATGAAGTAAGAAAGAGTCAACAGCACATGCAGGTGATCACTGCACTGAAATCCTCTACATTACTGCTACCACCGTTTCTTACTTACAATGTAGTAAAAAATGAAGGCCATTCACAGCATCACATTTTCAAATATGCAAAACCAGGTTCAAGATTGATGGACACTATCTTAACAGTTGAAAATAGTAAGCCTTCTCCTTTAAGGTTACTTCAGTCCTGTCCTGTTGTTTCTTCTCGGCAACAAGGACTTGGACCAGTGTAACTTAAGATGGGCTATGGGCTTCAGTGAGCACACAGAGATAATGTTTCTTCATGCTTTTCAACAGACAGCTAATAAGGAGGATATTCCGTAATGAGGTCAGATTGTTGGCATTGCACACAAAGTGTTTGTCTCTTTCTGTCTGTCTTCCGTTGCAGGTGACTATTGGACTTGACTAAGTCAGAAAAAAGCAGAGCTGTGAAGAGAGTGAGAGAGATATGACATGAGGGAATGGCAACAAAAAGACAGAAAATGTGTGTCAATACAAGAAAAGTATATAATGACCTTCCTCCACTGAGAGGAACTCCTGTCATGCATTTCAGCGGTTACCAAAGGAAACTATAGTTTCATGAGAGGAATTTAGTGGATATCACAGGAATGAAACAAAAAACATAAAACTCTCTCTCTCTCTGTTTCTTATTTCATCTTATACCACAGTACTTCCTTTTAGCAAGCCTGCATGTTCATAGGCAAAAACCCTACAGCCATGCGACATGGCATAGCACTCAGCTTTGCTCCTAATGCAGCTTGTAACGTCCAAGAGAATTACTCAGGCCTGGTTAGGTGACTGACTTAGTCGTTGTGGGTTTAGAAGTGGAGGGAGCTGAGAGGCACTGGTGGCAAAACACTGTGACCTTCAGGAAGTTTAAGGAATGGGTGAGAGAGAAGACACTTGTGATGGTGGTGGTGATCCCAGAGGTCTCAGACAAGCCACAGAGGATTAGGATTGCTGATAAAAGAGATCAAGCGTCATGGGTTGCCCACAGATGGCAGCCATGGTGGCTGATGCGTGAATCAGTGATCAGTGAGTCAAAAGTAAATTAAGATATGGTGGGGGTGGGGGTTAGAGAGCATGCGAACAAAAGCATTAAGTAGGAGTAAGTCCTTTAATTATAGGCCACTGTTTGGAGAATTCTCAACTGAGCTGAGAACAATAGAGCTCTTTGGTAACACTCAACCTGCTGAGTTAACACATATCCTCTAGGTATGACACAAGACACACATTGATACACAAAGCCAGTGGCCACGCCATAGAAATGAGGCAATAACAGTACAGTTGGTAACTGGGAACTGAGTGGTCTGAGTGGAGGTAGAAATCTCTGATGCATATTTTATAACCCCCCCCCCCCCACACACACACACACCCACACACACACACACACACACTCAACCCCTCCCCACCCTCCTTTCCCTAATTGAAAGCAAATATGCCATTGCTATTTATCATCTTTAGCATTTATTTTAAAAGAAGCTATTTGATTTAAATCTATTAACCCAAATATATAATTACAAAATTAATTTTGATAATATAGCATGACTGGGTGAGTTGCTGTGAATTGCTAACAACTGCTAAAGTCCAAAACCACATCACAGAAGGTGGAGGCATTACAAAACACAATTCCCAACAGCTGTGCTCTCTACAATAAAATGCATTTAGTAGCTTAAAGACATTGTACTAAGTGAATTGGCTGTCTTATGGTGTCTGAGTGTGTTGAGATGTCTGGTTATTTGCGTCCTCAGTAGTAGCAGTAATGATCGTGTGAAGTATGAGACCTATAAATAACTTGAGTGCTGATTATGACCATATGACCATATGTGAAGTGACAGCTTACCCTGTCAGAGCATTTGGCAGGATTAAGGATAACTCCACATGCCTGGCAAATTGGATTGGAGCTCTGGTGATGTTGCAAAAAAAATAGGAATCCATCCCTACTTCCTCCCTGTCCCCCTCTAACTTTATTTGCCACCTTCAGAAATTTAATCACTTTGAAAAAAGTGAGTCATGAACTGGTAATATGTAACAGTTTCTATAGTTTCTAACATTTTAAAGGCAGTGTGGAAGGCTGGCCAGGAGCTGATAAATCATTGGTGCAAACTAAAGACCACTATCACTGATAACCCCCCCAACCTTTTACAAAGAATGGGCGGAGGAAAAGAGGGCAGCGTTTTGCACTTGATAGTCTGAAGGACATTGTTGGGTCAGCTGGGAAAGACAACATAAAAGAGATCACATCAAAACATCTTCAATAAGATACGGGTCCAACCTTCCATCTCTTCACCGACAACTCCTAAAATCCCAAGTGACTACAGGCTGTCTGCTCACTTTCCACTCAAATCTAATCCATTAAAATCAGGAGAAAATAAGAAAAAGAACCAAATGAGATCAACAAGTGGTAATTGTTCTTTCAACATAGTCCAATCAAAACCAAGGCATTCCTAAAAATAAATTTAAAAGACCTCCTAGGCCAGTTGATATAGTAAAGCTTAAGTTATGCCATACTTAGGAACCTTGTAAAGACTAATGAGAGGGGACAAAGAGAGAAAAAGTAGATAGATTGTGAAATAGGAAAAAATGTCAACGAGCAAAAGCAGCTGGAGGCAGTAAACAGTGGTTGCCAATTGGCCAGTGTTCACAGAAAGCCATTCTCCAAAGCGGGGTGTGGTGGCTGTGCCAAAAATGGAATCAAAAAATCTATTTAGCTTCCAAAAGTCACCTTAAACTGGATAATAGGGGGGAAGTGAGTGCTTTTTTTTTTTTCAACTTTTAGATGCGAGATTAGAAGATTTTATCATTGACAGAACATGCTATTTGCAACAAAGAATCAGTTGGCATTACTGTTGAGTACATAAAAAATCTTTCTAATCAAATAAAAAAGGTAATTGAGTAGCATCATTGGCAGATGTGTCTTGATGAACAGCCAAAAGTCAACATTTACTCAGGAATCAACGGGAAAATCCTTGAAATTCAATCACAGCCCATAAACATAAATCATAAAAGTATTTTATGGATTGATTTTATTCCACTTCTGCAGCTTTAATACCCACAAGTTTATGTGATTGAATGTGTGTGGCCCAACCTCAATTTGTCTTATAAGAAACGTTTTTCTTCTTCCATATGATTGCTATGCTCATTATAATATTTCTTCAGGCAGTTTCAGAACTGAAACCTAGTCATTTAACTTCTGACAGGTTATAATAGTTTTCCTTAGCATATATCCATATTTGCACCAGGCCAATACAACACTCCCCAAGTGGGTGATTTTCAAACCTATGTACTGTAGACTGAATTGGCTATTGCTCACTAAGTCCAATATTCTTCACTGCCTAGGTTATTTTAGTAATGGCTGATTTGAAAGAAACTTGCAAATGACATCTGAGAACTCTTGCACATACAACATCTGCAAGATCAAGTGGTGAAATATAGAGCTGATGAGTGCTACAAGTATAAATCTAACTGAGAAATAAAAATTTTGCTTTGCAATTCTGGTTTTGTTGTTTGTCTTTGGGATTGGGACCTTTCGAAACATGGATGACCAACCCTGTCTCCTAAAAATTACGTTCGTATAGGACAAAACTGCAATCCCGATTACGTTTTGATACAGGACGTAT
>JAUMHL010000013.1:32182385-32203063 GCA_032362345.1 Sandelia bainsii
AAAATACGTTTCAGTACAACGTGACAATTACGTTCTACAAAAACGTAATCGGGTCGCAAATACGTCCTGTATCAAAACGTAAACAGGAATGCAGTTTTGTCCTATACGAACGTAATTATTAGGAGACAGGGTTGGGATGACCTACACAAAAGCTGACGGACCAGTAAAATTACTTTTGACACAATGTTGCTTTCTTAGCATGTAGCCTAAACACAAATGTCAGCAGGTAGGTC
Source organism: Sandelia bainsii (assembly GCA_032362345.1). Taxonomy (NCBI): domain Eukaryota; kingdom Metazoa; phylum Chordata; class Actinopteri; order Anabantiformes; family Anabantidae; genus Sandelia; species Sandelia bainsii. The sequence goes on from JAUMHL010000013.1 coordinate 32,182,619, forward strand.
CTATTACAACAACAAATATCAGAATTCCTGGATGTTGTATTAAATTTAGGGATGTAAAGGAGTATTAATATGTAGGAGACTCCAGTGCAAGAGAGGTTAGATCTCTCCAACAGGCTGGCAGTGGGTTGCAGGATGGAATCGCGAAGGCTGTGAACGTGTGTCTTGTGGTTTTGGTCAGAACCGTTACACACCTATGAATAACCCACATGACTCAGTTAAACTGTCTGGTCTGTCAGGTGTGATGATCCTGCACATTGTACGCCCACCATGCACCCCAGCCCTATCCCTGTGTGTTGCTTTCTGTTAATAAATGTAGTGCTCCATTCAAACAAAAGGTTGCACTGGAGGATAATCCATCTTGTGCATTATGTTCTGCATAAAAATTACTTAAATTTGGAGTTAAGCTGCACAGGAATGTTCAGGATAGCTGTTTCCCTTGCAGTCTGTATGCTAACTTCGTGCTTTATAGCTATTTAACAGACAGACATGAGGGGGACAAGAAGCAAGTAAGTTTATTTTCTAAAATATCAAAGCATAAATTCTAGGTACTGTATAGAATACAAAATGTGTGAATTTGGCAGATAAACATAATTCATACAGACAAACATACCCAGGCTCCACCAAACTGTAGTAATGTGTACAAATCTTAACACAACAGTCATGCACATGTGCTCTCTCAGGCACACTCACGACTACCTAACTTCAGCATCTGATTTCACATCAGTCATCCCATTGATCTCCACTTTAATGTCTAAGATGGACAGCTGCTGTTGAGAGGCAGAGGTCCCTACTATTACACAGCAATCTCATCCATTTACTTGCAGATCAATGGGACAGTTAGTGAAATGGCCCTTGGAGCAGGATCATCCAGCCCAGATGCTTTAACTGTTTTGGTCGTACACTAACTCCTGTCTTGCTCACCTGAACCAGACTTTGACTTTCATCTCCAGTGTTTGTTTATGAGATGGTCCCTGACACAAGATTGCCACCCTCACCAGCGAGTCGTATTAAAGGTTGATGGCAGCGCCAGGAAGGATTTTTGTTGGCTCGTGTTTATTACAGTCGCTCTGATTAACAGGCTCCACAGAAACAAAGTCTCTTTATGAATAAGTAATGAATCTGTCTGGACACTGCCAAGTTCCCTTTTAATTAAATTAAGTCACATTTGAAAAAACTCGAGAAGAGGGAAGAAAAAATGCACTCTTCTCATCTTTTGGACGTGAAAATCACATATGATCGCAGCACAGAGGATTAACAACTCTGTGTTAAAAACTACTATGCTGAGGCTTCATCTCAAATGCAAACTGGAAGAAATGCCCACTGAGATTTCAAACAGCCTTGGACAACATTGTTTTGCTATAGGCCTTTTCTCATGCCTGTGCACATGCATACACATGCCCCAGCATTCCTTTCAAGATGGACTTATCACTGAAAGCCCTCCAAAGAGAAGGAATAAAATAAAACCGTCAATAGATGGAGATTAAAAGGAGTGCTACACAGTAATAAATCTGATTTATGAAGCTAAGGCCAAGTTACTAAGGAGAGTTTTGGTGCCATGGTAACCCAGTGAAAAGTAAGGTCGAAGGGTTGGTTGAATTAGGAGCAGTAGAATGGGGCTAAAAGAAAGGAGCCTTTTAACCTCTCACTGTTCACATCTTTTCTTCAAACCTTGAGCCTTTGCCAGACTAATGCATAAAGGTAGAGTTTCAATACAGAGGTCAAAGTCCTCTTCATAAATTATGAAAGCCTTTCTCATTGTTTCCATTCAGGCAAGAACAAATCTAATTGTGTCCTGAATGAGACAAGGATTTAAAGACGACTTCATGATTTTAACTTTTTTTATTCTCCTGTGCTTATCTGTTTCTCTCTTTCCATTCCTACCACCTCTCCCAGCTTCCGTCCCTCTATCCACTGTCCTTTATTGTCAGTCCACCGCTGTTCAGCCAGTCATTCAGCCAAACAGCCTGTGTGGCAGTTCTGAGACCCACTGTGGTGAGTGCTGCCTCAGTGTGTTGTTGTGTTTTGACTGTGGGAGCTGTCCTGTGCCATGCTGCTGTGTCCGGGGCCAAAGCCCTTTCCTATTGTCTGCTGCCATATGGAAACCAGCACCAACATGGAGATAAGCCTGTCCTCATGCTGTTCCCTGACCTTCTCAGACACCCAGCTGGCACTAAATGTAGAAATCATTATTATCCCAATTATCCAGGCCAACTCTGTCTCCTCTTTGTGTGTCAAGGTTAGGGGGGGTCCTTTAAAGTGGTGGGGGAGATACCGTAGAGGGAGGTCCCACACTTGCACTACAGAATATATGGTATATTAGTTTGTTCATTTGTGTTGAGCGACGATGGGGGGGTCTATAAATCTTGCTCATGAGTCATTATTGTGTTACTGATAAGTGTATGAGAGGAAACACTATGCTTGAACAAAATGCTAAGCTAATCTTTAAAACACAATAGCTTGCTGTATAATATGGGCCATGCAGAACATTGTTGTATCAGGTTGGAATAATGGTAATGGTAATAATTGTGGACTTTTTTCAGAAGTGAATCATAATACATTTTAACGTGGATACATTAACAAAAGTCATTAAGTGATTAAAAGATTTGCATTCAAAATGAATTGAAAAAACTATTACATTTCCTCTTTAATAATTCCATGTCATTTTTCAGTCTTAAAGTGAAAACAGTTGAATAGTTTATAAAAGGCTTTTTTTAGCAGTCTTAGCCTGAGTGTGACTAATGCTTTAGGAGTAGTTTAATAAATTTAACTTGTCTTAAATTGTTTAATATAGCAATATATAGCTATATGTCTATAGTTACTGTTCCTAAAAAAGGTGCAAGCAGCCAACATTTACCATTCAAGCCTACAATAAGTAAATAAGTTATTGATATTAGGGGGGCTGGGTCTTTCAAGTTAACAAATCCTTTTCTGTGTCTCACTGAGCATCTAACCTTAATAGAAACCCTTTAGTTTTCTTTAATACTCCATAATGCCCATGGAAGCATTCTACTCACAGAGTTTGGCTTACACATATTGATTTGAACTTGAACATTTGAACACACTTAAACACACAAAATTCACTGATAATGAACCATTTAACTACTTCTTCAGCATCCCAGACTCTGGTGTTTCAGCTCAGGTTCTAGCTTCTCTATATTATTATGGTTTGGTTGCATGTTATTTGGCTGGTACAGGTATAATTCTGGATGAGAGGAGAGGAACAGTGTGCCCATGGTTACTATAATTATTATTAGTTATTTTAATACATTTTGTCCAAAAGGTGTGTTAGAAAAGTGTTAAAATTCTGCTACAGAAACACACATTTAATAAAGTTGACAACAGCTTTAAAAAAAAGCTACTTTCACCTCCTCACCTTTTCTTTAATTAGTTCCTGATGCAAACGGGTGCTCAGGACACCAGGGTCTGAACAGGAATGCTCCACAGATGTTCCAGCATTCCAACTGCTGGAGCATCTGTGCCATAAACCCTGTCAGACAGTGAAAGATGGATAGAAAGACAAGACGACAAGTGCAAAGCTTCAAAGCCTGGACAGGAAGAGGGGGGCTTGGTGCTTTTAACCCTCTCACAATGAAAATGTTCACTAGATGTGGAAAAAAAGTCTGTGAGAAAGATACTTTGTACGGAGCTCCCTGCCCCTCTTTCTTTCTCTCCTTACGACTGCTGGAGAGGTTGCTGATTCGTCCCAGAAGATTGTTATCTGTAAATGATGTCACAGGAGCTTTAGGATGTTTTTAGAAAGCTGCATTTTATTGTTTGTTTAGCTTCAGTGCTAAAGCTCCAATGATTGAAGGATCTCTGTGACATTTTTATATAGATATATATATAGATAATGAGGTAAATGCCTCAACTGGAGGAACTGTAGGGGAGAATTATTACACAGCTCTACCAATGAACACATCATGCCTTTATCAACTCTGGCCTGTCAGAGCTTATCCTCTATTTGATACATAACAAAGTAGATCCACATCCCATATGTTACAGCCTGAGGTGTTTCATAGAAGGTTAAGCAATTTTGGTGCTGAAACTGGCACCAATGGTATTCTTTCCCATTGCAAGAAATCACTTTCTAACTTATCAAAGGGAAAGTCCTGAAAGAAAAGAAAACAACTCACACCTCGCTGGAGTAAAGAAATCAACAGAGGGTGGATTGGAAGAGATTAGTCTGCCACCACACACATTTAAATGCCTCTATCTGCCCTTGCTTCACTCCATCACATAGGAAATGTTAAGAAGAAATAGTGGGGTTGATTAGAGTGAGGTTGGGGATTAGGTCTGAGTGAAGGCACTTTGAGTTATTTAAATCTGCCCCCTTCATCAAGGCACAAAGCCATCACCAGCAGGGTGCATTCCAAGGGAGTGAATCAAAAGACTAAGAAGTAGATAAGTGATAAGTGAATTGGCCTTGTGCTACTTGGCAGTGGTCATTAGTTCAACACTGTTCAGTTAACAGCTTCAGAAGATGATGTGGTGGATAGGACTGTCCTGTGTTGGCAGGTGTGGGGCTAAAGTAGAGGCTCCAAGCTGACAGAGTCCACTTTTAATTAGGATCATCTCTGTGAGGTGTCCCTCAGTAATGAAGATGTGGCAATGTGATAATTGTGATTTAATGTCACCCTGACAGAAAAGATGAGAAAAACTGAGCTGCATACATAACATACTACAATGCAAGCCACTTGCTTGCCAATTACTTTTCACATTAAACATTAAAGAGTCTTGTACTCCTACCCTTAGCAACTGTACACTGGGTTTTTTTTATTCTCAGTTGCTTTGCCAAGTCTATGATCTTTTGCCTGTGTGTGTGCGTATGTGTGAGTGTTGGTGTCAATGAAAGACAGACTGGCATTGTCGCCATGGGAAACAATGGGAACACTGACCTTCTCTTTGCCATTACATCTCCCACACAAGATAAAAATGCCTCCTGTATTTTGATGTCCACATTCTTCCATCAGTGTATCCAGGATGAAAGAAGAGATGGCATATATGTGTGTGTGCATGTCTTTCTATGGCTATATAAATGCATTTTAATTTCATACAATCATTTTGAGGACATTTTGGCATTGTGAGGACATTTTGGTCAGTCAACATAACTTCAAAGGGGCGTCTGAGGGTAAATTAGGGTAAGGGTTGGGGTTAGATATGATAGATGATAGAAAGAATGACAGAAATTTAGGATAAGACAACTAGAGAATGTGAATGTGAATGAGTGTTGACACAGCTATAGCAAAAACCAATGTGTGTGTTTGTGTGTGTGAAAGAGAGAGAGAGAGAGAGAGAGAGAAAAGGAGGAGATGGCTTGGTGTCTCAGCAGGGGGGACAGAGCTATCAAAGAGAATCCCAAAACCACTCATCTCCCTCTGCTGACAAGACACTGCTCTCACATTCACTAACACTCAGCAATGTGAATGTGGATGTGTGTGCATGAGCATGTTCATTCTAAAATCCATTGCACATAATTACTTCTCAGTGTCTGACCTCCATCTGTTGGTTGCTGTGGGTGCCATATTTGTTGTTGTTTCATCTGCTAAGAATCAAAGACTGTAATCCTGTTGGAATGGGTAGCATCACAGACAGTCTTACGAGGGGAAATCTGTAAGTATCATTTTGTGTCTGTGTGTGAGAGGGTTTGTGTGTGTGTGTTTGACACAGGAAGAACATCAAGGACCTGACTTGATCCCTCCAGCTGGCTGCCCCGCTTTCTGGCTGGTAATGCGAACACATATAGTCACAGTTACTAATTCTTTGTATCTTTGAGATTTCAGCAGCCCCTCAGCAGACAGTTCCCCAGTCTGTCTCCAGAACATGGAGACTGCTCTGAGTGTATGAGGTTCAATGTGTTTATGCCTGTGTGCAGGTGTAACTTTATGACCTAGTGCCTAGCCAATGCTGTCTCTAAAACATTATGTTACTATGCAGCTAAACTGAAAACGTGATTATGGTTTTTTTTAGGGAACATAATCACTGGATGGATTATGTTGTGAGTATATCCTTAGTAATAATTATTAATTAGTTTTTATTGGTTGCAATTCCCAATTTAGTTTTATAGAAACGTCATTTTTGGGAGACAGGACTGGCCTAGTTAAGATACAGAGTTCTTTTGCTGTCACCACATCTTGACACAGATTGTGTCGGGTAGATCATACTCTGGAGAGACATAATCAGTCACTGCTACAAAACACTTTTTGGTCTTTTCGTTCAACATAAATTGCTGACAAGGTAAAAAGTTGATCGTGGGTTTAATGGTTAGATCAGAATTATACAAGACAACATCATCCCATTTTCCTTGCCTAGTTTAATACCATCTACAACTTTCTTTGTGGATCTTTAGATGACACAGTTGTTGTTGTTGTATTGTTCATCCAGACTGTCATATTATATTACTATTTCCAATCCATCAAGGACATATTAGCCCCTTGTCTAGCTACAAAAACACAAAGTCTGTTAAACACACAGTTGCATCATTGTACAGTAATTTCTTTCAACAAACATTTAATAGTACCTGTCAATGTAATCAAAAATGTATTAATGCTGCAATATGCAATTTAAATGAGCACTAGCATGATGCACAAAATCAATCTACTCTGCTCACACAGACCTCCCTTTCCCTGCTCCACTATGCTCTTCTACCATCTGCTACACTCCTCCACCTCTGCACAGCCCCTCAGCTAATAGTTTTTGTCAAATAAATATAGACAGGCAGCAGCAAATCAGAAATTCTTAAAACTCTCTGGGTGGTGAAAAAGTTTGTACTTTTCCTACAAGTTTCTACAAGTGTACATGAATAACTGAGTCTGAGTTCACAGGAGGTGTCAAAAGCATTCCTCCACATTATACGTGGTGGATAATACTGTAGCTTTAATTTCTCACAAGCTGAGCACCTGACCCTTTAAGAATGTCTGAAATTGTTCTGTACACATCAAGCAGCACTCATTTTGGGTGGAGGTCAGAGGTGTACGGTCGAGTCTACTGAACGTTGTTTGGTTCTCACGCCCAACATTTTTGACCCGCTCATTGGCTGTGGGGAGGAGAGGGATGGTCTGACAAACCTTTCACACTTCTGTGCTACAGTGATGGCAGCCATGCAGGATGGACAAGCTGAAATTTAAAGGGGCATTGCAGGTGGAATGTTCAAAATGATGTAGCTTTTCTGTCTGCAAGAATGTCAAAAGACGAGCCTCAGCACACAAACACACACACACGAACAACACACAAACACATTGTTGGAGGGATGAACGATGTGTGACATTTAATCACTTCTGACAGGACCAGAAAGCAAAGAGATTAGCTTGATAGCCATATCTAGCTCAGGCAAACAGAATATTTTTATATGAACTTCTTTCCATGCCCTGTTTAGAATCTGATGAATCTTAGAATATGATGCCTTAAGAGAACAATTGTAGACCTTATTAAGGCTGTAGAAAGGTCTACACTGCCTACATCCATATACATACATTTGTATAGGTTAAACTTTTAATGGCAAAATACAACTACACACCTGTCATTTCTCACTAGTGAACAAAAAAGGATCCAGCATTGTGTGTTTTGTGTCAGGGATGTCACCCTGGCACAAGAAACACCTATGTGACACTGGAGTTAGACAAAGAGTGCCATTACTTTCATTCAAAAACCACAATTGAGAGTCTTTAGCTGATTGCTTCAATTGATCACACAGGGTGGTGCTGAGTTGGCCAGCGAGCAGCCCACCATTGACTAATGCACGTGCGAGGGACAGCATTGGTGGAAATAAATCATGTGTTAAAATTATATTCTTATGTTAGGCCTTGAGTGCATATTGATTCGTAATTATTTGTACTAACAGTGGCGAGGGAGGGACAATGCCATCCATTACTGTGTGAAAATAGGCAGGGGGATCAATGTGAGTGGAATAAGGATTGTGGTGAAAAGCACTGTGGCGTTGTCAAAGGCAATCATTAGCTCGAGCAGAAGAGAGAGCGCTCTCCTCCATGACCATGGCTTGCCTTTACAAAGATGACGGTAAATTACATTCCATTCACAGAGGAAAAATTAACCTCCGTGCTCTTGTGGTGGCACAGACAGCTATGTAATAACTGTGTCTGTAGACCGAGGGTTGCTTTCTGCCCTCTGTGCTTTTGTCTATCCGTTTTCAGCATCACTGATATCTTGTCCCTTGTAGTGTGATTTCAAGTCATCAAAGGAAAATTACGTAACAACCTGAGACCACAATAACAAGAGAACTACTACTACTGTGAACTACTCAAAATGCATATACATAAACAAAACTCATACAAATGAGGTAATATCAAGCTGGCCTGGAATGGTGGTTACAATATCGGGGTAGATATTAGGAAACCTTAGAACGCATATGGAGCCATGACAGCCAGATACCAAGGATGTTCATGGTGGCCTACACTAAGAAATACATATGCTGTTTTGATCATAAATTACACGCGAGTCATTATGTCATGCTTAATGAGGCAGTGGTGAAGTTCCCCCGGAATGGCAGGATTGAATGTGGTTGGGACAGTACCGCTGTGGCCCTTAATCTCAATTGTTTCAGTGGAGCTGCTCAGGGGCCACAGTTTAGACTGTGGTTGCGCTGTACAGCTTCCACATATGAATGTGTGTGTGTGTGCAAAACAAACTACTCTGAATTAAGGTAAAAAGAATTCCCTGTCATGTGGATCAAACGATGTGCTGCACAATGGCCAACATATGCAAAGAAGGTAAGCAAACAGTCGGAGACGTATACTTTACATGCACTGTAATGCATTAAAAGATAACTGTGGTCATTTTCTAAATTAAAAGTGTTTTCTAAATTAAAAGTGTTTTCTCCATACAGACACTAAAACTAACGATGATCTGAATGATATCTGTCAGTCTGCAACCTGGATTAGCTTGTTTGCCTGTGCCCTAAGTTCTCTGAATCACCATTACTTTGCACAACAATCTGAATTAAGTTAGTCAGCTACACATATATGAGATGGAGGTGGAATTATTGTGATCCGGGTTGCAGATTATGGACATCAACCTGAGTGGAAGCAGTTCATTGTTGGTTTTAGTGTCTGTGTGGCGCTGTTGAAAATATGTTTAATTAAGAAAATAATACAAGGTATCCTTTAAATACAGGACAACAGTACGGGAGTTAGAAGCAGATTGAGACACAGTTATCAGTCAACAGTCTCAATGTCCTCAGTTTCTACTGATAAAATACTTAAAGAGACAGGGAGATCTGAAGTGAAAAAAGGAAACAATAAAGAAAAGCCATCCGTTAACAAATGTGAGGTATCTAAACACATTAACCCAAGCCTACAGGCCCAGAGAATATAAACCTGCTTAGCAAACTGCCATGTACACATTCATCCACACATGCACCAAGCAAAGAAAGGCAATCTCATTCTCCCATTATGATTTCATAGCTCAAATTGTTGCAATGACTCAAGTGTGGTCCTGTGGGTTTTGTGGATGAGCCCAGAGCCTGTTATTTCCCCACTGGGTACCAGGGGATGGGAAAGGATGCTATTGCAGCCAACAAAATGACCATTAAATCACAGGCTATGAAGCCACTCTGGACTGTGAAAAAGCATCCACCTACTGCTTGATGTGTCAGGTGTGTGTTTGTGCGTGGATATAGTGGTTTCTACCAGTGTACATTGTTACCTGCAGGTCTCAGCGAACAAGTGCAAATTGTCTGGATACAAATTGTAAAGCTATACGCTTGTTTTGCTGAAGTCCACATTGTGTCAGTGTAAATTGTATTGCAGTGCAGAGCCACTGAAGTGCAAATTGTGTGTGTACAAAATCTTTGGATGTGCATGACACAGAGCCAGTCTTTTCTTGTTCCTCTCTCCAAAAATGGTAAAGGTCAAGCACACCAGTCCACCTGATATTATTATATGAAATATAATGTTAATACGTTATATGTTAATATGGTTCCAGAAGGTCAGTGGCTACGTGATTATATGCATATGTATAAAATGAACTGTGGAAAGACAAAACATATTTGTATCTATGCAGTAGTATTCACCATTGGAATGCTTTTGCATTTCCAAATATAACAGTTCATGCTTGTACATTTGTCAGTGTGTTTGACAGCATGACTTTTGTTCTTGTGTTCTTTAACACAAGCTGTTGCGTTCTCCTCTCCATGTTGTTTCTATGGGAACTCAGGGCTTGTCAACAGATGAAGGTATTTTTGTCTGCTGACTGAAGTGCTTGGCTTCTGTCTAATCATCAGTAGCACAGGTGGTAGATTGGAGCCATCACCTGCTATTTCTTGTAGTGTGTTGATTTGGGTCTTTACATCTGTTTCCTCAGTAGGGCTGAAACAGGTTTACAGTAGATGTCATTTTACCAGCATTATATATGTCTTTACCTGTGGCTTTACTGTACATTTCAGCTTTGTCCTACACAAGTACAGCAACTCATGTCACACACAATACTAATTTTCCAGTGTTTGTAGTGTGCCAGTGTGTGTCAATGCAATGCCACAGATGAAGAAAGTGTTTGCTCTGTTTAAACTCAGAAAGGAGTTTTTGTATGTCAGCTCCTAGCAGGGTGTTTGGCATGGCAATACAGGTGACCACTGAACACTTTCCAGTTCCCCAAACAGCCACCCCTTTTCCCACAACCAGTCCATGTAGCTCTTAGCTACAAATGAACCAGAGAGGGGTGGCCTTTGCAAAGCTGTAGCTGTCATATTGCTCTCTCTCCATTAAGTCAGTCTGTTTACCAAAACGAAATAAGGCCCAATATGAAATTGTTACTCAACTCTGACTTATCTTAAACATATGTTCTGGTTTTGCTTAAAGGTGTTCTTGTAAACAAAAGTAATAATTGGCAGTTTGCTCTCACTAGTGATGCCTCTTGACAAAACGGAATCCAAGCAAATGTCTATAATATCCATCATGTCCAATTCAATGGCCCTGAATCTTTTAGGTTTGCCCCCCCCCCAACATTCAGTAAATACTCATACGTCAGTACAACACAAATTCTTGTATGTTTGTATTTTTTAGTGTTACTGTTGTAAAAGGAATTCATCGTGTACCAGATTGGGACAAGTCAAAAGTTGTGTCTATATTTTTATTGCATGACCAGCTTCCTCATAAAAAAACTTGGTGGCACAAGTGACAGAGTACTTAAAGTATTTTAATCAAACTTTTCAGCTGTATGACTCAACCAATCATTATAGCTGGGCACGTGATAACTGCTTCAAGGTTGTTAGAGTCATGCCACATAGTGTTATGACTGATAGATCTCCCCACTGTAACTCACATCAAAGGCTCAGAATAGGACATCTGAACTGTGGATATCTCAACCCTGTCTGTGCTTTGGTTTGCTAGAAAGAAAGGGAACACAGGTGAGAAAGAGAGTAGGGAAACTATAGAGAGGTAGAGGCTTAGCCTTATCTCCTCTATGCATGTCTTTCTCCAGAGGTATGAGCTTGGAAGGTTTCAAAGTGCCAGGGTTTGGCCCTTGTTGCTGCCTTACTGTGTTTCCAATAGACTTATATAGTAAAGCCAAAAGAGAAGGGGTGTCTGAACCCAGATGTGTCAACAGCTACAGGGTTTGTTAAACGTTAGTCCACAAAAGATGTAAACTATGTGACTGCCAAATCAGTTCTAAGGCTTGTTTGAGTCTGTTCGAGGGCCAAAGTAATACCCAGAAATGTAATGCTTAACTCTAAACAGAGATGTGATTCTTACTGCGGGGCATGTACTCTTCTACTTGTACCTCTTAGCATCAAATCAAATAAGTATTTGCATGTTATTGTCCAAGTGTCCTGGTGTAACCTTGTTTTTGTTTTTTTATTTCTATACAACTAAAATCCTATCACAAAAACACTTTGTAGTAAACGCAATTGCAAATATGTTGATACCAAGGTCCTCATGAACTGAAATTAAATGAACATGAATATTTTTAGTATGGGCAGTTAATGTTGGGGGTGGCGGGGGTGGAGGGGGCAGATGCCCCACATCAGTGGAACAACATCCATATTGATTTAATGGGACATTGATCTGAGGGGAACATGATCTGGTTCAGTGGCTGTTATTAAAGGGAGTATTGTTGCAAAGTCTCTGTTTTTCTTTTTTTTTTGTTTGGTTACACATGGCTACAAGTTCTTTTGTGTTCTTGCACACTGTGTTCCCTCAATGTTCTCCAGAGCTGTTTTCCTAAAATACATAGATCAGCATGTTTTTATTAAATTCTAGGTTATGTTTTGTGTGGTATGTCAACCCAGTAAAATGTTCCCAGACAAAATATCTGATCTTGCAGTACAACATCCACTTTTTTCACTGCAGCATAACTAAAACATTTTAAGTTCAGTCCAGGCTCTTACAGAACTTGGCTTGCTTTTGTTGTCTAGAACTGAACCATAGATGGGACCCTGGAGCCAAACTTGGGTCTGAGGTGTGGCAGTCATGAGCTTTGCACGCCTGCCATCCACTCCAGCCACCTCCATTACTATTACTACATGTATCACTTCTTTTATTCAAACATGCTTCATCCAAACTTAATTCTGTCAGTCCTTATTATCCCTACAAAAGAAATTGTGGTTGCAATTTATTTAAGGACATAACTTTTAGCAGGCAGAGTGGCCGGGTGTTGGACAGAATATGAAGGTGGATGAGGGACTTCATAACATTCTTTACAATTCTTCATAGTTGAGTCTATGTCCAAAAGAGACAGCCAAAAAATGGCTCTGCAATATTTTACTACACTTAGCTTTCTTTTCCTGAGTCACAAGAAAAAAATAATAATTTCACCTCTGAGTGTTTGCTCAGGAAACAAAGAGGAAGACAGGTTGTCTTTTAAAGTCCAGCTTTACATGACATGTGTGTAAACAAGAAGGCTTCTGGCTTTTCTCCAAGATGAGATGTGATACCATAATTTCTCCTCACAAGCAAGGCTTCAAATTGGCATTTTGTCTAAACAGGCCAGGAAAAAAGTGACACATGTTAAAACTCAGCATAACAAAGGCAGCTGAGCTTTGGGGGTTGTAAGGGTTGACAAGTCAAAGGTCTCCAGTGAAAGCTGACATGGTAAGGATTTTTCTTTTTAAGAAAATTGCATTAATTAAGTCGTTATAGGGGTTTGGTTTGTGACTTTTGACTTTTGAACAAGCCAAATCACCAGCCCATATGTGTTATTTTGTCATGGAGAGGGCATGCTACAGGTAAGAACCATTTTGCTTTTTTTTAAATCATTTTCTTTGATCAAATATGGAATAAAAAAGGAGTTGTTGTGTTCCAGTCCAGGTAAAAGATTACAACTCAGTTGAGTTGCCATCAGGTAAGTTATGGAAACAACATTATTAACATTATCAACATTAATTAAAAAGAATAAAAAAGCCACACTCCTCTATCAAGAAAACCCTGGAATTGACAATATCTCTCAACTATACAGAAAATGTACAGTAATTCAAATGTTAATTGTGTTTCTATCATTGCCACACATTTACATGAGAATTAATTTCCATAAATACAAGACCCTCTAGTTGGCATAAATTTTCATCACAGAGATGAAAGGAAAATAATCATCTTTGAGTCACTGTTATAGTAGATGGAAGATGATATCTCCTGGTGCCAATAATTTTCCTCTCATTTATAATAATGAAAATGAATGCCTCAGTGTCAGAGAGTACAAAACAACTGTATCTGCTGTTGAGTGTTTCTGTTACCAGGGGAGAAGCACAGTCAAAAATGCCACCTCCAAAAACAAACTGAAATTGTATATAACTGTATTAGATATACAGTAAGTTGCCAAATCTCTATGCTGATATCAATAAGAGATGACATACATAACACATGAGAATATGCAATGTACAGCTACCTGATGAATCTATGTGTTTGAATATACAGTGATGTAGGATTACTAATGCCCCCATGACCAGAACTGTGTGAATGTGCATTAGTCTGACTGTGCTAATGGTAAAAGAGTGTGTGTCCCTGGACGTCTGTGCCTGATGCATCCGGATTCCCCAGGGACTTGCCATAGCTGCATAAACCTGTCGGCTCTCATGATCGGCAGGACGATGCGTGGAGACACATGGTGACAAGGCCCACCTAGATTCATTAGACCTCCTAAGGACCAGATCCATAGAGCACTGCAGGCTGGTGTCACTGCTGGTTACCCTGACACACAAGCCTACACACACACACACACACACACACACACACATATCCACAGCAAAACTAATGCTTCAGATGGGAAAAACATGGAAGAAGACCTAAATCGATCTTGATACACAGTGAGACCACCAAACAGTCAATATCAGACAATTCATGTCATGGAGTGTGACAGATATTGTGCTGGATTTCGGAAAGTTGGCTACACTTGACATTGTCAGGACTGGTAGAAGTTGATGGGAAAACACTAAAGCAACAGGGCAGAAAATGGCAGCAGTGATGAAATACTCACAAGGAAACTAGTTTTTTGTTTTTGTGAGCTAAAAGCCAAATGCTACAACACCATGATGTGTGGTCCAGAGGGTGTAGAAGCAGGTTGGTTACAGAGTTCTGGCAGTGCAAATATGGTTGATGAAAATAACTCGATATACAAGATACCCTTAAGCAGAGCATGTAGACCTTGCCATGTGACTACACAGTACTGGGCTGCTCCAGGCGTGAACGTTACACTCTATCAGTGAAAAAGAACACACACTCACTACAATTTCTTGCATAAATAAAAAAGATTTTAAAAATGTAACAATATTTGAATGTACTGCATGTTTTGCCAAAATGGGACAAAGCATAAGGACAGCAGCTAAAAAATGTGTCTCCTTTTGTGCATGAGTCTCTGTCAGTGTTTGTGTCCTGGTGCCAAAGCTGAGGCAGGATGGGTCACAGAGCTGCCAACCACGCTAACCCCCCACTACCAGCACCCGGACTCTGTGTCTGCTCTGATTAGATGGGGCTTCTTACTGCGGTGTGCCAGGAGCTCTGCCAGAGATAAAGACAGACTAACAGATGTTCCACTTATCTCAGGACCAACCTCGAGCCCATCAACTCCTTAACACTCCCAGACACACACAATCACTGAGATGACCACACGTGATTTGAGACTGTGTGTGTTTGTTAATCTCATTCTGGAAGAATTCAAGCTGTGCACACAAATACTTATTACTTTCAATTATGAACACTAATTCATGCATGTGAAGATAGAGCACACCAGCTCATAACGCCAAAGCCTTACAAACTGCACATCCTCCGACGCTAGTAGCTTCCTTTGACAGAGAGAAAAAAAACATTTACAGCTTCTCCACCCCTCTGACTTCCTCCAGCCGCATGCAGTTAGGGCTGAAGTGGAATGTTAAGGTGGCTTTGAAGAGGTGTCTGCTTCATGTCAACCCGACACGACACACTTATTGTTCTCACCACGCACGGCTGATTATATTATCTCTCTCTTCCACACACCACAGAAAGATAATCTTAGAGATGGGGGGTGAGGTGTGGGTGGAGAGAGACACAGACAGAGAAAGGGAGACAGAAAAAAGTAGCAAAGGAAAACGGAGAAAAGAGTGGAGGAGGCTCTAAATCAGGAGACAGAAAGATCACGGCATAAAGACAAGAAGCAGAGTTATGGGGCCCCCAGGGTTTGGGGTCTATGTGTAGGCATAAAGAGTGGAGCCAAACATATCCAGCCTCATTAATTTCAACTATCAAAGCCACCTTCTCTGTACGCCATGCTGCCTGCTTCTTCTCCCGTCTGCTAAAGCCTTCACTTGTCACCTAAGATCAAAACAAGTGAGAAGGAGTGCTAGACTAGTGCAACCATAAGAAAAAAAATTTTCTTTTCTTTATGTGTGTCGGAAAAAAAAAAAAAAAATTCTAAGAGAACAGCATAACCAGCCAGAGTCTGGATTTATATGTCTAAGAATATTCCAAACACCTGGTGTGGAAAAGAGACATTGTAAAGTAAGTGGCGATGCATCAATATATATGAAGGGCATCTCCTTGAGATGGTAACAAAGAGACCTAGTTTAACAAAAAATACACATATATATATATCATGGTCACAAACTCAAAGTGCACTCAGATTGAAAGAAATACCACCACTATGAAATAATAATATGCCAATTACTCTCTGTAATGACAGTAAAAACATTCAAATTGTCAAACTGTGTCTTACTGTAATGTTAACAAGCAAAACCAGACGAAGACAGTGCAACAAGCTTTCACCCGTGTGCATGAGTTTCTTTTCTTTTCTTACTAAACACATGCCTCATTATGAGATATTCCTCTGCTCAACATCAACAAGCTCCAGCTACTTCTCTAGTAGAAGCATTTGGTCTGTGATGCTCTTATTTGCGCCTCCTGATTGTAAAAACAGACTGGTACACTCCTCAGGGCATCTGGAGCTTAATTCTTTGGTTACATACTTCTTTGTGCTCTTCCCACACTGGGCAAACAAGGTGGTCATTGAAACGTTATCTCCATCATGTGCTGAGGACGGGCCCGAGGACGTCTATAACCTCCAAACCCTCCAGACCCTGGCATTTAATTGTCTTTCCTCATGTCCCCTTGTGGTGGTCAAACAAAGCTTGCTTTGATTAAGCAAAACAAACAAACAAAAAAAGACATCCACTGCTCTGATAATGCTGGATGTTTCACATGTCAAGCATGGTCAGATGTTTCATAATGTATAATAATATAATAATAATAAATAATAATGTATACGTATCATAAAACAGAGGCAGCTTTTATGGCTCTAAACTAAACAAATACATTCAATTTTCCAAAAGCAGAAAAAAGAAAGGTGGGAGTGGATCTGCAGGGTGGCAAGCAGAGGGCAGCTAGCCCCGTTATTGCCCCATCCACCCACTTCCAATCACTCCCACCCCCATTGTTAAATTTCTAAAGCTGTAGATGGACATAAACAAGACAGAGCAAGTCAGTAATTATAAATAACTTATTAGCTTAATTAAAACCTTAGATTATACTGTCTGGAACTGTAAACTGCCATCTTGGTCTCCTGAAAAAGAGGTTGTTGACCTCAACTGGATCTACCTGGTTAAAAATTAATGAAGTTAAATAAAATGCAGGTGCTATGGAACTATGACAAAAATGCACAACAACATTCACTCACAGGAAGTCGTCCCCCTACACCTGCTTAAAACTCATCCCTGGACACGCTGCTAAAACTTGTTCCACCCTTTTTCCTCCCCAGCTGGAGAAGAATAGGGATTGTTACACTGTAACCCCAAATCATCAAAGAAAGTAAATAGATTAAGTAGTGTGAACTTAATTTGGCTGACCTGTGGCATATTGGTAATCTAGGTGGTGGCCTAGGGCGCCATGACTTCCACCGAAGAGTGCTGTTAATTATTTATATTTTTGATGATGTTTCAAGAAAAGCAAAAATGTATTACATTTTAATATAATACACTAACTTGAGTTTCAGTAAGTCAAATTGTTTGACTTATGTGTAATAAAAACACTCAGAAGATAACAAATAACTAGTTTATTTAACATAAAATATTGTGTTCTTACTGTTTTAAGTGGGAGAGATGAATGAAAACTGACCTGACCTGAAAACTACCTGAAAATATTTGAGTTGACTTAATAAATACTTGAATTGTAACTGTAATCAAAAGGTATGTGTAGCATGTAATCCAAATGTTTGAGCCCTTAAAATATTTGAACTTTGAGTTAATCAACTTCAAAATTTAAAGGCAGACAGCCATTTTTGTAACTTATTTGCATTCACAGTGTACGTCGTTCAGAGACACTATCAGGGAGCCTTGTATTTCTGATGTCATCGCAAGGGTTTGATTCATTTGTGTCACTGTAATATATCTGAGTGGCAAATGTAGTAGATCTGACCATGCTTGTTGTCTATGTTTCAAAAAAGAAGAAGAAAGAGAACATTCACACAGGGTGAGGCTGAAAAGTCAAAATGCCGTTGAGGGGCAGCCAAGTTTGTGTCATGTCCTATCTCGCTCACAGAATTTTATCGCCATATCACCTCCCTTTCTCCCTCTCACACACTGTAAAGTGTATTATAAACAGCTCTGTTCTCGCAGTAAAAAACAGCAGTGTTCTTGCCATCTCAGTTTACAGAACCCTGTCCCCCCCACACTACCCACCGATCTACACTCTCACTGACATTTTCCCTTTCAAATGTCCATGCTCCACATAGAGACAGCTGCAGACTCATGGAATGCTATGAGAGTCGAGGCAAAAACTGATTTACCTGTAACCTGACACTCCTGATGACAAATTATATGAAAACCAAAAAGAAACAAAGAGGCCTCGTTCTTTTTGGTCTCTGCCTGGTTGACTTTCACTTTTGTGTTAAGGTATCTGCTGAGTTCTGCAGACATGTAAAGCTTTTCACACAGCAGCGGCATGAAACAGACAATTCACAATGGGGGCTGGCAGATATGTGAATGTCTGTGTGTGGGCGATGAGGTAACTGGGGAAACTTGCTGTACTGCAGTTTTAGGGTTTTATAATGAATCAAATGTGATGGGCCCCTACGATCACACCAGCCTGTTTTTACAAAGGGATCTGGGGTGACAGAGGAGGTCATATATTCACTTTATTTGGGCTGTCATTTCAGTTAAATGTGAGCCAGAACCCACAGCTGCACTATTTCTATGTTTTCTCATTAACTATGATGTGAATTGTTTTGTGAATCTGAACTTTGCATTTGCTCATTTAATTAAATTGTCATACAGTATGTTCTTGCACAAACTTAATTAGAAGCATTTTACTTCATTTTTTGCATAAGGAAATATAATCTTTAGTCATATTGCAGCCATAGTTGTTCCTCGAAAAACAAGAAGAAAAATACTTTTCAGGTTTTCACACAAGGATGTTTTAATAAAACAATATAAATTGGATGATTCCATCTTTGTCAATCAAGCTGTAGCCTGTGCACTGTGTAAGCACTGTCAGGGGTCATTTCAGTAGCTCTCAGTCACAGATCAGTCAGCGAGCCTTTAAGCCTGAGTGGGTCACTCTTCAGCATGGTCACTTTCATTGAGCCGTGGCCCCTGTAAGCAGACAACACAGTGTGACTAGTGACAGAAAATGTCAGCAAGCCACTAATCCCTGTTTAGGCCTGCAAAAACAAAGACAAAGGCCTCACCCTCCTCCCTCTTACTCACTCTTGTTATCCCTCTCACTGCCAGTCCCTCACCCCTCTATCAAGCAACCCACCCACACAGCCAACCAGCCCTGCCTCCCCACTGCTTAACAGCCTTCACACACGTTTACACACACGCACACACACACTAAGGCTCATATGGCGAAGCCTGGCCGTTGCCATTGTCTCACAGGTTATCTCCTCTCTCAGCACCTGGTAGGGGAGGACGGATTAGCGTGCCTCCTAACCGCTTTAAGAATGCTCTCTACTCTTTGACTCTCTCCTGCCACACTTCCTGTTTTGTTCTCGTCCCATTATGGTCAAGCACCATATGTCAGTCTGAATGAAGCTTATCCGTGAGGGGCAGCCTTTACATGCAGCGCTGTTTAGCTCAACCCTGGCATGAGTTGAGATGAATGGAGAAGCTGAACAGGCCCTGGGATGAAGCAACTTAAAATTCCCACACATGGGGCCAAATGGTGCACATGCACACCAGACCTTTGCCTCTGATGGTCCCAACCGTGGCACACCATGATAAGATTACACTGTTACAGTAGGTTTAGTAATGTGGTGACCACATTCTGTGAGATTCATCCATCCATTATCCTAACCGCTTTTCCTTTTAACGGTCACGGGAGTGCTGGAGCCTATCCCAGCTGACATTGGACAAGAGGTAAGGTACACCCTGGACATGCAGAGTCACACAAACATTCATGCTCACTTTGACACCAATAGGCAATTTAGAGTCACCAATGAACCTAGCATGTCTTTGGACTGTGGGAGGAAGCTGGAGTACCCACAGAAAAGCCACGCAGACATGGGTAGAACATGTAAACTTCATACGAAAGGCACCCGATCGACCAGCTATATATTTATTTATTATTATGTATGTAGCCAATTTCAGGCAACAGCTATTGCCATGTTTGTTGTGTGCAGTTGTGTTCCCATCTCTCATGAGAATAGTGAAAAAGTATCTTTATGTGTTCACAGTCTGTGTCCCTCTCTGAACTTATAATAATGAATAATGTTGATTGGGTTTAATTTGAAGGAGATTATCAGATGACATCAATGTTATCCAGGGTTGTGGTGGTGAAGCCAGTGCCAGCTAATTGGGAAAGAGTTGAGTTACACCTGGAATGGTTTACCTGTCTCTCACATGGGATAACATTAATTCAGTTTATTTCTTTAGTCAACACAAAAAAGTCTACTGTAGACGGCTTCCGGTATCCGGTGCGGATTGTTTGCTGCTCCTGCCCCTGCTCGTTGGGTTTGATTTACAAATTAATTTCTGAACTCTAAGCTCACTCATTTACTGATTTTTGAACACCGAGTGTTTTAAGAGTTATTTCAAACGCT
>JAUMHL010000013.1:32215260-32229051 GCA_032362345.1 Sandelia bainsii
GTATATATACAGAACTATATAGAAAACCCAACAGTCCCACTTGAGCAAGCACTAGGCGACGGTGGAGAGGAAAAAAAAATCAGTGGAACTCTTTGGATCATCTTTAAATACACCAACATGCAGAGTGTTTAATATAGTAATTACAGTGTACATGAAGTAATGTACATATTTCACACACACATACATAATACCTTATTGCTCAAGAGGCAAACATGCAACAACAGGTGGTAAGTAACTAAGTACATTTACTCAAATGCTGTATTTTTGAGGTACTTCTACCTTACTGGAGCATTTCCATTTTATGTTCTTTTCACTTTTACTGAACAACAGTTCAGAAAGAAATATTGTACTTTTACCTCACTACATTTATTTTACAGCTTTAGTTTCTACTTTTACTTTTTGCAGATGTAGATTCTTACAGAA
This sequence comes from Sandelia bainsii, assembly GCA_032362345.1. NCBI lineage: Eukaryota > Metazoa > Chordata > Actinopteri > Anabantiformes > Anabantidae > Sandelia > Sandelia bainsii. The sequence goes on from JAUMHL010000013.1 coordinate 32,215,684, forward strand.
CTATAATCAACTAATAAATGTGTATTTTTTTGTTATGTTAAATCATTCATCCACTCATCCATCTTCCATACTGTTTACCCTGTTAAGGTTCTGGTGGAGTGGCTGTAGTCAGTCCCAGTTGTCATTGAACAAGAGGCCAGAGTACAATCTGGACAGGTCTCCAGTCTATCACAGGGCTGACACATAGAGACAGAAAACCAGTCTTGCTCACACTCACACCTATGGTCAATTTTGAATAATTCAATAAATTCAGTTAATGTTTTTTTCTTAAGGGAGTTTTTTGTACTTCACTTCAAGTTGAATGAAGAATTTAGAAAAAATGGGACTTCTACTTGTTATTCTTTTTTAGGCAAAGTTTGCCACAATCCGTTTCATTATCTGAGAACCACTGTGTTTCCAGTCACACTCTACTTTCAACCACTCCATTAAGTGTTCTGGCACAATCTAAGCTTGTTGTTGTGAATTATAAATAAATGACAGATGCTGACACACACTAAAGAAAGAAGGGTGAGACACATGTCTGGTGTCAAACATAGCTGAGCACCAGGGGTGGGAGTTTTTAGATCAGTATTATTGTTTCTTAACCTATGATAACAAAATGTATTTTATTTTGTATGTGCAAAATTAGAACTACAAAATAACTACAGCTGTCAGATAAAGTTAGATGAGCAAAAAAGCAGTATATTTCAATCTGAAATGTAGTGCAGAAAAGTAAAGAGAATCATAAAATGACAATACTCAAGTAAGGTACAAGTATCTCAAAATTGTACTTATTAAATTTTTTGACTAGTAGTAGTCTATGATTACAATTCCCAGCCACGAATGCAAAACCATAAACTGCTGTGAAATAACAGGCTTTATCATCTAGTCAGCCCTTACTGCCATGTAACTGATGAACTACAACTTTGTACAAAAGGTCATGAAACCGATGTGGATTTTAATTGACGTCCCTTACTAGCACAAAAACATGGCCATTATCCTGCGTATAACTGACTGCCTGGCAGTGAGCCTTTAATGATGGGCAGGATGGGGGTTATTTTTTTCCATTAATCGCGTCACAGAAGACAAGTGTTTCTGGCATGACATTTGTCATTGGGACGCTTACAGACATTTAGCCATAAAAGCTGTAAAAATGAAAGGATGGTGGAGTGGAGAAAGCTCACAGTCACACAGATGTTCTGATAATAGCCAACAATAACACACGTGTTCCACTCTTAGAGACACACATAGATCTGGATAATATAGCTTAAATCAATCCATTCAGATATAGAAACATAATAATAGAAATTAAAATAGAATTTAAAGTACACAATGCTCTGGTCAGGCAAGAGGAGAAGAGAGAGCAAAGGACCGATAAAGCAGAGCTTTATACCATGGATTTGCATGGCGTTTGGTCCAATCAGTCAACCAATTCAATTAGACTGACCAGGTTATAAATGCCTTTGGTTATTAACTTCACAAGTTATTTCATCTGGTATGAACTCCATCTACCACACTGGGTACAGTGGAAAGTGAAAGACACTTTTCAAGGGGCTGAGAGCATTTTTACTGGCATGCTGATGGCATTAGAAATGTCTGGTGGCTCTCACTAGGTTTCATTAGGTCCTACAGTGAGTTGAAACAGGTCTGACTCAGGTGACAAAGTGTTTGTCTGATTTTGCTACAAGGAGCCTCAAGTGATGCTGTACAGGATAGAAACAGTAATAGTCTGTGTTCACTGTGCTGACATCCAGTCAGAAAAGGCTGTACCTGTCAGCAATATAAAGCCAGGTGTGTGACAGGAACATGAACAGTAAAAGCAACCAAACTATCCCTATGAAATATAGGTACATGAATATTTATTTTAAAAGAAGGGACATCCTGCACTCCTTAAGGTAATAGTATGTCTGTGGACTGGCATTTCATGAACATTTATGTGACATTACTGCTTCAAAGTATACTACAGCTGCCAAATGTTGTCACCCAAACATTTAATTTTTCAGAATGGTAAACATTTTACCAAAACAAGATTTAGTCCAAAATCTTCAAAGAACTAAATAGAAAAATCTGAATAAAATGTTTGTGGTGAGCAGTATTTCAGTACTCCTCATCCATCCTCATGAGTCAATTTTACATATTGGAAGGAGGCTTAAGACAGAATGTGTCGCTGGCTGGTTTTCTGGCTTGGGGTTGTATTCACCCATTCAGCTCCCTGTAATTACAAAGGCTCTTCCTGAGATCCGATTTGCTGCTGGGAGCTTGTTCAAGGCATAGTGATTGGAACGACAATGGTGTGGTCTAACAAAGGAATATGGATATTGTTCTTAAAATAGAGAGAACTAAATCTTTTCTGAATTGAGAGCACAGGCCCACTGGCTCAGATGTGGACAAGGTAAAATTAATTACATGCCCTGAACACCCTGGCTGGATTTCGATTAGAATGAACAAACTTGATACAGTTGTACCCCAGCGACTTAGAAAATAATGTTGAGGACACAGTCTGGTAATTGATGCAGGAGTCACTAGTCAGTACTAAACTTTCAGGTCTCTGCAATCAGTAAAAAAATAATGGATTTTAATCCATTTTAAAAGCAAATAAGTTACACATCCTCCACCCTAAAACACTATTTGTCCTTTTTTCGTCATATGACCCATAGGAGCGTCTAGTATCCTAACATTTATTATGGAAAGCAAGTCACAAGGAAGTGGTTTAGGTTGATAATGCAGTATTGTTACACCACAGACCAGTGTGTTACTCCAGAATCCAGTGTGTGGTTAGGTCCTGGCTTTGAAAGCAATGTTGGTTAAGGTTAGAGAAAGATCATGGTTTTGTTTAAAGATTAATAAACATGTTGTGCATGAAGTGACTATTAAATCTTTCTATATTAAGGCAGACCACAGGTCACTAACCTCAGCCTAGTACTGTGAGTGTATAAACACAACCTTCAAAAAATATCAAGTTGCAAATTGCAAAATTGGACATTTTGGAGGGAAGACCAAAACACTGTCTGGGAACACTTTACTGATATGCTCAGTATCAACATATTTGTGATTTTATGTTTATGTAAATTAACAAGATATCTTCATTATATTAACAGAAAATATGCAATATGTTCTATACAAAATGTGTTTGTAGTTGCAGTTAAGTAGCAGTGAAAAAGTCTGTTTACAATGTCTGCCATGGAGATAATGATATATACCTATTACTAAAATTGTAATATTGGAAAAGTAGCTCCATACTATTAGAAACTCCCATTTTTAAATTTGGGTAGCTGCCACGTTTGGTTTGTGCTCTCAAATATTTACAGTGAGAAGAAAGGCCCTAAACACTCCCTTCTGGCTATACCAGCTTCACACAGTGATTATTTCCCATTGATGCAGAGAAGGAAGAATGCAGCTGTTCGCATCCCTGCCTGACACATGAGAGTCATCTGCTTACTGACACAGTTCATAGTGCAAATCCACACTCCACAGTCACCTGCCTCTCAATCACATTTCTCACCTGATGTACTTCTGAAGCAGCAAGAGTGGCTGGTATCAGGGATGAAAGTGCTGATGCTACACTAGCAGAGTGGCCAGCGATTAGTTTATGAAATCAAGTTATCTATTGTGTGAACAAGTTTCTCACAGAGGAACAATATTAATGTAACTGGCACGCCACAGCGTGTGTTGTTCAATCAAAATGGATTTCTCAGCGATTGAATTTGGAGAAATATACAGTACATGCCATGTTTGCCAACAGCATGTTCTCTGTGTGCTTTCTTCCAGTTAGACGCTGTGACATTTTCAACAAATCATCACACTCATTCTAAATGGTAGGAGAGAATTCGCCAAGACTGTCTGCTGTATTTTCCTTAGAGGAGAAGAGTGACTTACAGCGACAGGCTTCGTCAGCCTCCAGGAGAGTTTTCGGGAGGAATTAACTGTTTATTTGCAGTGGCTGAGTGAGATGCCCTCTGGCCCCGATCAACAAAAAAGGCTTTGGCAACCCTTGGTCATATTCAGACCTCCCCCCATCTCCGCTGGGGCTTGTCTGACCTAAATATTCTCCCCTCCTTTCCTTTCATCTTCATGTGAAAATTCATTAAGTACTATATGCATGTCTTCCAGGCTTCCCATTTGAAGGACATTGATAAAGTACAAAGTGTATGTGCAACCTTAATCAGCTTGATTCACTTGATGTAGAGTTGAACACAAAGTGGATCTACCTCTCTCTCTCTACCACTCCCCCTCCCTCCATCTCTCTCTTGCTCTTTCTCGATCTGCTTCCAGGCTGTTTGCTTTCTTAAATTAACGTAATGGTACAAACGGAGGATAAATTTCTTTCTGCGTGCTCCATCTCATCACATCCATCCCACAGGGCTAACTCGGAAGAGGAAGGGTGAAAAAAATGAAAACAGACCAGGAAAATAATTCACTTGCTTTGCCTGGGAGATACACATTACTATCTGTGGAGAGCTCCTGCGATAAGGCTGATGTGCTTTTGGTGCATTAGGCCTCCTGCACTATCGCTGAAGCACAGAATAGACTGTGAGGAAAGGGCAAAAGTCAGTGTGTGAATGTGTGTGTATCAGACTTGCAACCTCATTTTGTAACCTATCAACAAGGTTCACATGAGGCTTTTCTAAATCTGTGTGGGGACTGAAACATCATCTACACAGGTTTACCAGGTGCAGGGGATGTCCTGCAGACAACAGTAACAACAGCTGACCTGAGGATTCACTGGGCTCATTCATTAAACAGCCAGCTCTCACAACAGGAGCTAACATTCCACATGAACTCTCCCCATTGCCTCAGTCTTCCTTTTTTATTCTCAATTAGAGACAGAGGAGGCACTACTCCACATATCCACTGTGACAGTAATTTCACACCCACAAAAGGACACTCACAGAGGGAGCAATGGAGAGACAAACAAAAGGCAACACCAAAACATGGCACCACGGCTCAGTCAGCATCGACTTTACGTCTTGTTTAGTTTGGCATCCTACAAGATGTGAAGGAACCGGATACACCAGACAAAACACCCTGGAATAACAGAGATAGCAATGACTAAGTAAAATGTAATTAGTTATCACTAATGCATGTCTCATTAAAGAAAACTGTTCCTTCATGCTAGACGCATCATTTTGACTCCCTTGGGAAATAGAAGAAAACATTATTAGAAGACTTACGAGCTGTTATTAAAGTCTTAACGCAGATACCAGGGTCATAAAAGATTCATCTGTTAACCAATGAATTATTGAGAGGTGGATTTAATCAGAGTTACAGATGTTGCAGTCAGAAAGTGTTGGTAATCTCACTTTGATTGCATCTAAATTAAAATATAGATTCTAAAATTCAAAGACACTGATTGTTGATTGCAGAGTTAATTACAGACCCCAAATACGAGACGGCAAACAATAAAAAACCGATTACTTCAGATTGGCTCAGAGAATACTGTTGTTCATAAAACGGATTCTCCATCTGCGTTACTTTAATGAAGTCATCCAGTGGTCCATTCAGATAATGTAGGAAAGAATAAAATCAAATGACTATGTGTGCCTACTGGAATGGTACCATTATGTTCTCTCTTCCTGCAAAATAGACAATATTAATTGTTTTTAGTGATGATGAGATTAGTGAGGATAGAAGCTCCATCAGCTCCAGTCAAGTATTTGACTGTAGATTAACATTTGCCACTTCACCACCGTCTTGGAGTGTCAAAGTGCAGAGGTGGAGAAAGCCCAAGGGAGAAATCAATTTTGACCTTTTATCAGCAAAATCTTGGATTAGAATACCTCGTAACTCAGTTTCAGGACCATACAAAGTTGAGGTGTTTAGAATGAGGAGAAAAACACCGCAGTGAGTCTTGCTGCAGTGAGCCTTTAGGTGTGCATCTTTGGGGGTTTTTCTCTCTGTCCAGAGTTGCAGAGGACTTCAAGGGCTTTACACCATATCTTTTCCTCTCTGCCTCCCCCACCTCTTCCTCTACTTGTCTCTCTGACTCTTTCTCATGCCCATGCTCTAAAGAGCTTTAGAAACTCGACTGGGTAATGGGAGCAGCAGTCAATCAAATTACAGTTTCAAAGGTGATGCTTTGTTTCATGCTTGCTTCCCACAAATTCCATCGAGCCTGGCACCTGTCAGGTAGTCGTTCTGAAACGCGGTCGGTATCCAACGCCAGTCACCCAAACCCCACAGTCTCATGGCAGATGGAGGAGTTGACTTGTCAGCTGCCTTTCAAGAAATGAGGTCATTCCATTTTGCTAGGTCTGCCTTTTCTTAATAGTGTGAAAAAAAAAAGACACAGAAAACATTGTGTTCAGGTGTTTATGTCTAGCTCACTTTTATGTAAACTCATTAACAGACAAAGCACCATTCATGCTACAGGTTTTAGGGGAAAATGATATTTATGTAGCTTTATATAAGGTTTTATCAAAACAATGGATTCTATTGGTTTCTCTTCACTTTACTGGGTGTGACAGCACTGTCAGAACACCACGTGTGCTGGCAGCTCTAATAATGTGGATGTTGGTAATAACTTGTAAAATGAGTTCTTGTTCTAGCCTGATGGAGTAGAACAATAAGACCTGATACGGCAGAATGGACAGGATCTCTGGATGCCCACAGCAACTGGAGCTCCTCGTATCACCGAGGGTTTATAAGCTCAGGTCTGACTCATTCCAGCTTTACAGTCACAGTGACCTTCCCATTAAGGCTCCATTACCAAAAGTCTATTAGAGAGAGAGAGACATATTTCCAGGCTAGTTATTCAATTGTAGCATCTTCATATGAACTGTAGTGGATAAACATGGTTGCAGCGTTGAAAACCTTGGCAAATCATGGTTGAATGCCTTAATTCTTGCATCAAATAAATGCACATGTACTGTATAAATTCATGAGACATTTAACAAATCAAAGATGCAAAACTCTAATATACAGCAACTGGCAATTAAATTCAATACAATTTTAGACCATTGTAAACTCTAAAGTCAATGATTGTTTGAATGATTCCTTTGCTGCCTCTCTATGTTCTTAGTATATTTTATCAATCAATGACTATGTGTGCCTACGGGAATGGTACTATTATGTTCTCTCTTCCTGCAAACCAGATAATATTCTATATATATTCTTAGTGATGATGACTTAAGATTAGTGAGGATAGAAGCTCCATCAGCTCCAATCAAGTGTGTGTCTTGCTGTTCTTAGTATGTTTTATCTAAGGACATAGTAGTACATACTGTATACTTTACCTTTCTTAACTTTGACAACTACTGTGCAACTTAAATTACTTTAAATTGCAAGCACTGGGACCCCGCCTCCTCTAAAAACACCTCCCCAGATTAAGTAAAGGGCCCACAAGTGTCTCTAATCAGATGACTGGATCTAAATAAGCCTCTTTACCTTTTTGACTAAAATGAATGCTGTGTTTTAATGACAGGGATGTACAGTAAACATCAGCATCGTTTGATGAATCCCCCGCTATCCTGTTTGACTAGATGTTTTTTAGATGAAAGACACTGATTAGTTCAAGTGAGGTTATCCTCTGTCTCACTCACTGTATGTGTTCAACATTTAGTATGTTTTTCTCAGCTAAATAAAAGAAGGCTATTGGCTAATTTCAACTGAATTTATTTACATTTACTTGGTCTCCAAAAACCAGTTTTACAAAGTAAGATTTGTGCAGTTGTGACATGCTTCTACAGGTCATATGACAATCGGATGGAGGCTTCAATCATCTTAATATCCACATATAACATTATTTACTGTGGTGTAAGAGTTAGTGGCAGCTAGCCGACAACAGAATGCAGAATTTATTATGTTTATATATAGATACTGTATGTATTCACTCAGTATCAAATGTATTAGCAATGTATGGCATAAAATATTGAACCCTGTTTCCATTATAGGCAGTATAGCACTGGTAATTGAAACAAATGGGGATATAGTCACTGTCAATTTTTAAATTAATCTGCCCCTCAGGTCAGTGTGTGTTTCTCCACGACCTCAGGAGGAGGTTGTAGTATTCAGCTCAGACTTAAATGCTGCTCATTCCTCTTTTTCAAATTGAAAAATGACTGACTTTTTCTGAACATTCAAACAGGACATTTGTATAGTATATCCAGAACATAAGGTTAAGTAGCAGCAGCAGAATTAAAAAGTAAACAAATTGTAATTCATACTGAATGTCTATAATGACAAATAACAAAAAGTCCAATTTTGCTGTTTCAATACATTGAACAGTCAGAAATGACTGAAAATCCTGTTGTGTTGGCACTTCATATTTAACAATGAAAGTTCGATTAACTTTAATTTAGAAATGCAAATTATTGTTTATATTTGTTATGACAGGCAAGTGATTTCAGTCTTGAATCTCAATGTGTTTCAAACTCCTTTTGCAAATCATAAATAGAAAGCCTCTGAGCCAAATAAGAACCAGAGCATATTATTATATCTCAAAGGCAGCAAGACAAATATTACAGGCATACAGGCCGGGCTGGCATACACAAGATATGCAAAGCAATGAGAGGTGCAAAACAAAAATGTTGTGTTGAACATGCAGTGCATATTTCAAATCAAATCACAACACTCGCAACAGTTAATCCTGTCCCTGAAAATAAAATGTCATACTGTGCTATAAAAACTCAATGCTCAGACCCTGAATTAAATATAAGCTTGTACTTATAATTAACATGTAACATTAAGCTCTATATCCTGAAAAAAACCCATGGTGGTGAGAAATCACCGTTTATAAAACACTGTTAAAATTAAAGAAAAGGAAGGAAAAGATAGGAGTTTCTGTTCATTGTTTTATTTTGGTTCCCGATGGTGATGAATTTCAAAGACAGCTTCATAAAATGTGCAGTTACAGTATTATATTCCAGTTCAGAACCATATATACCAAGAGAAACTCAAATGGTCTGAACTTGAACTTGAATTCAGATGGTCAAAGGAAATTTGTCCATATCTAAATAAACCTAACCAACCCAAAACTATTCAAACATTTTTTTAATTATATAAAAGCAACAAAGGATGTGTTTACAGTCAGAGGCTTAATGCAGGAGAAACTTGATTTCTTTAGGGAGGCCTCAGGCTATTAATATCCACTCACAGGGTTGTCTTAAGTTAAGGCATGTATACTGTATCCCTGCACAAAGCTTACTTATATTCCTCAGTATCAGACTCAGTAGCATCATGTCAGCAACTGATCAACATCTGGGGTCTTGTGATGTGAACACAGAGGCTCACTAAACACCAGTCAAGCATTGTCTTGCCTTCTTTTTTCAACTAGCTGCCAGGCTTATCATCAGCTTGGATGTGGGATAATTTACAGATAGATAGTTAGGACACAACATAGCTATCCTGAGAAAACATGAGAAGGTAACCTTCACTGTAGACATATGGATCAGTGGCCTCCACTAAGCCCCAGACATACTGGCACATGGATTTAGCCAGTTATCAGAGAGGCCTCTAACCTTGGTTAGAGGATGGAGATTTTACTTCTGTAAATCATCTTTACAAAACATACACACACTCACACGTAGGCACTCTGTTGGTCACACAGTAATGCATACACCCCTCGCCACCTGAGCCTAGCAGTTAAAGGTCACAAGCTGTCAGTCGCAGGAGGTGGGTTTTATGCAATCCATTATTAACACCCTGGAAGATTGTGGGGAAAGTGGGCCCATGAATTCTCACCACTGGGTATGACCTACAGAACTCTGTAGACCTCAGACACATCTGCCTCAGCAGAGCAATACTCATTAGGAGTAAGTAAATAAATACATCAACAACTACATTTAACATTGCTCATAGTTGACAAAGTGTGTAACAAATAATTTTCACTCAGATGCAAGGAACAACACTTTCCTTTTTAGAGGAGCTGAAACTGTTAAATAAATATACATAAAAAGATATGAGAAAATTTCACACTGGGTTCACCTATTGTCATCACACCAAATATTTGTGCTGACAGGGAGGTTATGAGTACACCCCCTGGTGACTAGAAAGCGAAAATAAGATGCAGTGTGACTTTCTGAAAAAGATGTGTGAGAGGCCAGGGAGGATTACCTGTAATCCAAGGATATCTGCTATTAAATACTAGCACATGGAGGATTACTGATATGCTCCTGATGTTGTTTTACTTTGTCTATAAAATTGGCCAGCTTGTCCTGTGGGATAAAAAAGCCATAAACCTTGTGCAAAATGCACTGCTTTACTGTACAGCATGGACAAACACCATCACAACACTCGCTTTACATTATAGATGAGGTGTAATTGAACTAGACTGTTGCAAGCATTATGCACAAGGCTAGTTAGGTCAACTGAATGAATGAAAAGTGGATACAACTTTTATGCACACCATACCTTGCACTGCCTGTAAGTGCATGCATGCTAAACTCCTTTTTGGGCCTCTCCTACCTGTCTGGAACTGCAGGGCGTCCATTGCGAGGCTTGTTGACCTGGGCGTACAGAGCCTCCAGAGGGGGAGTATTGTCCTGAAGGTTCAAGGGAAGGTGAGGGCTCTGAGGACTCTGGGGGAGATGGTAGTGGTGGTTGTAGGGATCCATGCTGCTGCTATCTACCGATGAGTCTAATGATCCAATGCCAGCGTATGTGTGCTCTTCGTCTGAGCTGAAGGTGCGACTGAAAACGTCTTGGATCTCAGCATATTCCCTCTCCTTTGCCTGCTTCTCCCGAAGTTCCCGCATCTTGGCCTGTATTCTGTCATAAAAACACGGGAGAGAAAAAGTTTATTTATCTGTGGATCATCTGGCTCTTGACAGTCATGATGTGTCACTCTGCTGAATTTTATGGAACTACAGAAACACTTCCAGTTCACTTGCAGTTGTGCAGCAGTGTTACAGAGTGGAGCATCTTCTCTCACAAACAATCTTTGCCTATGTGCAGATACTAACTACAGAGAGAATTTTAAGCAACTTACACATAATTCATATTCATTAGTAACAGCTGAATCACACTGTTGGGGATGTTTCTTATTTTAAGCTTTCAGCACTGGCTAAAAATCAGAAGCTCTTGGTCGAATGTTCTGTACACTCACAATTGCCACTAATAAACAGCAACAGCATTTAACACATTTTGGCAACCTTAGTCACTTGAGTGATTCTTGTCACATTATTTTTTCACATTCTCACCCACTGATTTTTGCTCACTTCTGCAGCAGAAAGCTGCAATGTTGAGTTCTGCTGTGAAAGAGAACAGAGGGAATACCAGTAGGTTGAAACAAAACATGTTAAATTCTGTAAAGAAATGACCACATTTTAATTGGCTTTGTTTTAATCGATACTGCTGCTATAAAATATGTCTGGATTGATCAAAGAGACTTAAAGCAGAATTACAACTCTTAAGTTGAATCTTGGTTATTGATCAATCCAGACTTGAGAGAGGCCTATCCTCCTCAAACTTTTAAAGTGGCTTTCCTCTCCTAAGTAACAGGTAATGAGCTTAAGAAAAAATGTCTTCCACTGGAAGAAGCAGTATTATTCAAATATATGGCTCAGTGAGACAGAGACTGTGTACTGATCATCAGGTCCTCTAACAAAATGAAGGTGGGAGGGAGATTCCATATAACAGAGGCTGGTTCTGGAAGTTGTATCCCTGCTTTAGGGTAGCAGAACTGAATGCTTACACTACCTCCCACTGGCACTAGACTGCCCTATTACCTCAGGTCCTAACTGACTTCTGACCCATCACTTCTGCTTCTCACAGATGACTGACAGGTTTAGAACAGAGCTAAAATCACCCCCGAGCACAATGTCTGTGTATTTTAATAACAGTAATCACATTTCAAACAATCACCATTTTTCAGTGCTGGATTAACCCAATTCTCACAACCTACTCATAGACTGCCTTGTTTATTTTTAGCTGCCCAAAATCCCATTTTCTCAGCATTATCTGCGAAATGAGATTTTGATGGAGGCCTGATGCAATGTTGCATGATATGCAGTCATCTATAAAACCTTTCATTTAGTGTTAGGTGTAGTTTTGGATTGTCACAAACCAGGTATAGTATGAAAATCCTAGACTCACTGCACAGTTGCTGTGTTGAATTGTGCTCTCACACAATCTCACTTGAGCTGTCAGGAAATACAACACAAGACTCACAGAAATGAAAACACTAATTCCCATAAGTCCTTTCACCTGCCATCTGCCTAAAGTGATGTCAGATCTCTTCCAGGAAGGACCAGACAATGATGTTACCACAGGTTCACAGAAGTCCACTGGGATCTCAAGCCCTCTGGCATTTTATGGACTAATCAGATTCATAAAAACAGAAATATTGACATTTAGGATGAGATAATGGCCTTGGCTAGACGAGCGACATGCAGTTAAAAGAAAAAGACTTCCCTTCCAGGCCTCAGGAGACTGACTTGGATAAAGTTAATAAGTGAATTTCAATAAAAAGGATATAAACAAACAAAAATGAGTCATTGCTGTTGTCATTAGTGTCATTACCATCAGACCCATGCTGTGTTGTGACTTAGTTGCTTTTATCTATCAACTTTCAAATAAGCTTTTGTTTCATTCATCACATCCATCACATTTCTCTGGGGGAGAAGTCAGGCCTCTTTTTGTTGTACAAAGGATCTGTCGTCTGGGTGTTTGTGGAGAAAAGAAATCCACAATCTGCTGTAAGAGACTTATTCTGGATGTAAAAAATCAATAAATAAATACATGTCTGATCACTAGACTGTACATAATGTGCATATTTCCTGCTATGTGACTGTACTGGAAAGTTTAAAACTACCAGAACATTTCCAAACCTATCTCCTAAATGACACAAGAATTACATTTTTACCCATGCTAGTGACATGGTCTTTAGGATGCTGGTCTGTCCACTGCTGTGATCCAGACTGAAATAATTATAGAGCCACTGGATTGATTGCTGCTACCAAAATTTGGTACTGGTGTTCATTGCCGCAGACAGAGAATCTTGCTGACCTGACATCTAGTGCAACATGCAGGTGCTGTGTGAAATTTCAATGGTTTCAGTTATGCTGGGATGGTGTAAACTCCAACAATATTCAATTCAATTCAGTTTATTATCAATTCTTGATTCTGAAACGATGATTTGTTTCATCAGTAAAATCAGCAAGTCAAAATTTTCCAGTTAAACCCAAGCTAAAGTAATTAATTTGCAAACTGCATTCTTTGACTTTACATAAAAATTAACTCTTAATTAACTTAACTTAACTTAAATTAACTTTTACTCCTATGTTTAAGTTATAATAACTTATAACGTACTCTCCTAAATAGCAGAATATTACACTGAGCTCCTCTCCTCCTTGTCTCTCTCTGTCCACTCTTATGTCATCATTGCATGTTATTAACTTTGTTTCTTCTCTCTCCCCTAGTTGTGCTTCGTCCTCTCTCTCTCTCTCTCTCTGT
>JAUMHL010000013.1:32229151-32248768 GCA_032362345.1 Sandelia bainsii
TCTCCTCTTTCCACTCACCCCAACCGGTCGAGGCAGATGGTCGCCCACCCTGAGCCTGGTTCTGCTGGAGGTTTCTTTTGTAAAAGGGAGTTTTTCCTCTGCACTGTTGCCTAGTGCTACTCAAGTGGGACTGTTGGGTCTTAAACCTTACAATGTAAAGTGCGATGACTTATGTTGTGATTTGGCGCTATATAAATAAAGTTGAATTGAATATTAGCAGTGTGGCATTAGCTCAAAGCATAGTTGTGTCTAAGTACAGCTTCACAGAGATGCTAGTCTGATTGCTGCCTCTTGTTTTATCATCAAAACATTGTAAGGAGCCTTGAAATGACTTTTGTTGTGATTTGATTCTATATTAATAAACTGATTTGAATTGAATTAAACAAGGACAAATGTATAGGGAAAAGATCTATAATTTGTTCACTGCCAACAAACTAAACCTTACTTGTTTTCCCTCAATATCTACAGTTAAATCTGAGTAAATGGTTGGATCTTAAGTTAGAGCATGATATAGAATGCCTTTTCTACCAATAACCATTATCTTTCCCTAATTTTAATCAATTGTTTTAGTTCAGAAACTAAACAGCACTTGTTATGCAAGGCACTTTCCCCATGACTGCACAGAAGTGATATGGAGGAGAAAAACATCAAGCAAATAAGCAGAACATAAATGTATTTAATAAGGAACAGGGTCTGAGTTTGGTAGACATTTTTCTGAGCTGTAATATGCTCATTAGCTCCAAATGTTACACCACCACTTCTATAGTACATCAACTGCTGCTCCACTTCCAACCTCTGTCCTTCCCCCACTTACTCCTGAGAGACCAACCCCGCACTGTACCATATACTGTATACTCCATTAGCCAATTAATGAACCAGCATGTTAACATTGAGGAAAGTGCTCCCCACACTAAGCACATTACTACTGTACAGCCCCAACTGTCGGCCTTCCTTTTGTCTTCTCTACTATGTACAAGAGGCGAGTACACTATAACCTTTAATGCTACTAGCCCGAGGAGATTTTATTTTACAAAGGGGAACAATTGCACTGTAGTGCTTCACAGCAGCCCTACTGTGGATGTTAATTTCATTCATTATTTTCATTATGCTGATAAAAGAAAAGTAGATGATTCCTCTATTATATCAATAATTGTTTCGTCCCTTTTGTGTCCGTCTGTGTGTCCTCTCTATTTTTAGAAACGGAGAAAACACAAAACTCAACACAAAGCTTACATAGTTGTTCTTTATAACAGTGCAGTGGAAAGGCATTTCCTCCGGGTAACAGACAGTCTAGACAGTCTAATGCAGAGGCTTTGAGGCCAGTTAAAGTTCAACCGCTAATCCATTGAATGACCAGGTCTTCAAGTATATGATGTCAGCCATATGACGCTATTCCTTCTTTAACTTCCCTCTTGCAACTGGAAACCCAAACTTCACAGCAACTACAAGTGAATTTGTAATGGTACTGTTGCTCTAAGTTCATTTGAACACATGGATCTGAAAGCAGAAGAGTGAGTAAATACATCAACACATTATTTTGATAGAATGAGAGACCTGGTGTGAACTGGTAGCACAATGTCAGTTTACCTCAAGACCTTCCTCTGCATACACACTGAATAAATCACACTATTTATCCATCAGGGCTGTTATTTTGGCCCAACAATGCTAGAAGACTTCATATGTTTGTCAATGTCTAATCCGCCCAAGGGAGGCAGAAGGAAGAATGTGAGAAGGGGGTGTGGGGGAGTCGAGGGTCTGTCTATACTCTCAGACACTCATTTTGAAGTCAACATACTTAGAGGTTTGAAAACCTGCCTCTTCAATATGCATTGTTACCATGGTGGACGAAACAGAATGTGTTTGCTGTCTTACTTTCTCATTCAGCTGCCTTGAATAGATTTTTCTTTTCAATACTCCCCTCATCTAAACATGTTCTATTGTTCTGAAGTGCAGATGGAGGGCAGAATGTATCTGAATCTAATCAAAGTGAAGAAAATGACTCACATGCAGCTGTCTGTGCAGAATTTCAAACCTCAGATGGCCCATCTTTTGTGCTGACACTTGGCTCATAACAGCATAATGCAATTACAGACATAATTGTCCAAGTATCATTGTGTTAATTCACAGTATTAATAACTGCATTAACTTGCTGTAGGTATCAATATAACTACAAATGTAATCATACTTCCCAATCAGCCAGTTGTATCTTCCTTTGAACTCACTATGCAAATGAGACTTATATGGAATACTGAAATAATGAGGTAGTTTGACAAAGTGGAATGAGAGTGGTGCTACCACAGTTACTGGGACCAAAAAAGAAGGAAGGAGAGAAGGCAAAGGAAAATATCTGTCTTCTTACAAATTCATTAACTCTCAAACATACAATTTCTAAATAATGGGTCAACGCCAGCTGCTATTCATTGTGAATTAGACCAGTATTTACAGCTTGTACTATAAACTTGTAGTTTGGGGTTAGGCTTGAATAGGCTGGTGAACAATAGAAAGAGTGTGAGTAGATGAGAATCAATAGGGAGCAGTCCTTCCTTCCCTCAAAAATAGTATAGTACGGTACTGTAGGGACCTAATAAAATATATTAAACAGGCCACTCAATACCTTGATAACATCCAAACCAGGTGCATCAATAAGTTCAAAGGACATAAAAAATGAACAGCTCGTGGAAACACTGACATTGTTGGAGTGTCTGGCTGCAACAGATATGTTAGACCACAACTGTTGTGTTAGTCTAGAGTCAGCAGGAAATCAAACAACAAACAAAATGAAACAGTCCTCTCTCCAGGAAAAAAATAAAATACTGACAAAAACAAACAAAAAAACTGTGGTCTGCTCTACTGTGGTCTAGGGAATGACAGTAGAGTGCTGGACTGTGATTACAAGCCGATTGGAGCCAAGTAGATAAGCGAGAATGGACATCATAATCAGCTGCCACAGAAAAAGACTGAATGGGGTTCAGTTCAGGTGGAAAATGAGGAAGGAACATTGTCAGGTTGTCTCTGTGTGCTCCCCACGTTGGCCAGGAAAATATCATTTCAGGGCTAGCATGTGCAGCGATAAGTCAGAGACGGATAGAAGCTCCACCAACAGCCGCCCTGTGTTTCTTTCTTTCGCTCTCCTCTCCCCCATGGCCTTGCATGAATGAGGGCCACAGCCATAGAAATGGCTGCTCTCCAACACACCCAGGGTCCAATCAGAGAGCTTGTTTTCTCCACAGTCCTCTCAGCATGAGCCAATCAGATTGGGGCATGTTGGGTGCTGTCCACAGGCATAAAAAAACTGCTGCTATGCATGAAGAGAGATTTAGATCAGCCTAACCACAGGTTCTAATGCCACCTTGATGAGACATGAAACAGCCAATCACATGATCTGTTTAAAATCTGCCAGTTTTTAGTGAAACAAATGCTGCTGATAACCACTTTTCATCAAGTAGATGCACTGCACTGTGCTCTGGTAATGAAGTCAAAGTTGTATGTACTCTCCTTTCCATCATTTTCAATGATGCTTTCATAAGAGGCTGACAAGATATCAATGAAGGAGAACATTTTCACTCAAAATAAATGAGTTGTGTCTGCAAAAGACATTAGACCAAACCATAAATTGCATAAATCATATCAAGGTCAGAGTTTTAAATATGTAAGTGTAGCTGCCTTGTTGCTGAGCAAAAAGGGTAGGTTTTATGAATTATTCTGTCTCACCTCTTTGCTGACTTCTATTTGGAATCACTAAAAGCCCCTGTCAAAACAGTCTCTTTGAATTAACGATTGCTTATCTCAGCCTAGTCGGGACTTTGGCTGCAGCCCATCCGGGGTTGTGCGGACATGTAGCCCTGTATGACAATTTCAAACTCTGAAACAGCCTGATTCATAACTTTATAAACTCAGTCTGAAATTGTCCTGTCTCTGTGACAGTAATGTAATCAATCACAGCATGGAGAACTGTTGTAATCACATAAAGCATTTTGGGAGTGTTCTACTGCTACCAGAAATACAAGAAGTAATAGTTATATAGAAATAATAGTAAGTAAATCTTAATAGTAAGTAAGATTTCTTGTGTCATCTTTCTAAATATCAAGTTGGCTTCATGTCAGGTTGGTTTATTATTACCCACCTCTATTTACCCCAGGATTCCCTTTGCATTAACTGAGGGACAATCCTGGCCTAGCTGAGTGATTTGGGAACAGGTACAAAAGCAAATAATTAGGTTGCTCTCCTACACAGGGAGCTGGGACCGATGCTCAAATATGCAGAATGGACACAAACAAGACGGAATGAGAATGTGCTGCAAGACACAAGTAACAGACAAAATAACTGGTTGACAGCGATGCAAGCAAAGAAGTAGGAACAGGATTTAAATAGGGTGTATGGGTTTGTGGAGAGGGGAGAGGAGGGCTGAGGGCATGTGCTCTACATATCTCATGCCCACTGTGTGTCTGTTGATTCTGCTGCTTAGCAGACAGTCGTTTGGGAGATGCTCAAAGGAGACAGATCTGGATGGAGAGCCAGGCTTGCTGGTCTCCAGGGTACATGGCGGGAAATATGTAGGGCCCTCAGCCAGAAGGGTTGGCACCCACAGTGGAGAGGACCTTTTCTGCTGAAGCTGAATAACAAAAAGAAATGTGCTACAGCTTTTTCTGCAAGGCCTCCAGATGTTCCATTCAGCAGGGACGAGCGCCTTTGTGAGTGTTTTCGTGTGTGCACTTGGTTGTGTTTGCGGAGCTGTGTGTTTCCGACAGTCACCCATCCTTCTCTGCCTTCGCTGTAAGAGTGAGCGGTATCAAGCCCTATTGTTTTTATTCAATTAGCTGTCATTACCAATGGCAGTTTGATTACTGAGTTCATTTGGCTGGTGCAGAACAAAAGAGACAACAAACTGTCTTTTCATTCACCCTTCCACCAATATTGTCTTCCCTGCTGCAGAGAATTAAATGGGCCCAGTTGGTGAGCAATGAAGCACATGTTGCAAAACCAGTGTTTTGCCTTATTTGTCTAGATGTCTTGATGTCCACAAACACCAGAGTACACAGGGCCAAGAGTGCTGGATAAAAAGGAACAGCGTATTCTTGAGCGATTAACAACCTGGGAGAGCTGCAGGAGAAGATAAATGCAGAGCTACATCGATTTCACTATTACAATGAGCACCATTCAATCATGCCAAATCCACAGGGGCCTGCAAGCACCATTTGGAGGTCAGCACCTCTGAATGGGCACAGGCAACAACAATCCATAAATGATCTATTTAATGTACTGATATAAAAGTAAAGGACATTTCACAAATTGACATCTGAGTGCTTTCCCAGAATTTCTCAACCTTGCTTGTCAATTTTGTTAATTAGGTAGTTTACTAATTTTCTAGTCAGCACTGTTTTCTTTTCCTTTCTTTGTTTAGATGGGACTTAAGTGTTTAGAGTTTCAGCAAACCAAGGCTCTGCCTGAACACTCACCTTTCTTGTTCCAGCCTCATTCGCATGGTTTCCTCTTCTGATGCTTGCATGTCCTCAGCTTTAGATTTACTGGAGCTTTTCCTCTCTATCCTGTCTCCTTGATGCTCATCCCTTCGATGCTTTCCAAACCTGAGAACAAGAGAAGGGCAAAGTGGATTTAATTAGGGGCCAGGTTTAATAACTCCCAACCCAATATGGCATTTTTTTCCAGCAGCATATCTCTTCCTTTCTCTGGGAAATTCAGGTGAAATAGTCACTAGGAAATTAAAGTGTCAAACTGTCAAAGCTTCATTTTGGGTTTATACTGGGGAGACAGCTCAGGAGGTATCTCCCTAGGCAACCATTTGTTATTGAAAGCATAACTTTGCCTGTTTCATGGAGGAGGTAGTGTATGCATAAATGCAATCAAAATGCAACAAGTCATATCAAAAGATAACTCAATGTGGTGAATTCCCTCGCTGCAGGACAGCAAAAAAGATTCAGTGTGGGGTGTTAAAAGTAAGTCTGAAAAGGCAGAAAGCTCCCCTTTTTCAATAAGAGGATGAGCTCCCTGTTTCCTCCCTGAGCTGTAGAGTTTACTTAGAGTGATGGGAGCAGTGACAGCTCATGATTTAGTTTTGAGCGAAGAGGGAACAAACTACATGCAACCAGAGCGAAATGTAAGTGGTGGAAACGGCCAAGCTCGCTGGCATCATTTGTAACTTTCTAGGCAGCGTTGCAAACTTTTACATTTTAATGACGGTAGTGACACACTGGTGGTGGTAAATCCGTGACAGCTTTACAGCGAGGTAAGAATAAACCAAGCTGATGAACGTAAATTACCCATGTTGGCTGAACTGGGTGCTGAGCGAATAGATGACTGAGGACTGTGGCTAACTTGTGGGGTGTGAGAAAATGATAAAGAAAAAAAACTGAAATGAGGCAGTTGACAGTAGGACATTTACACGACTGCACACTCACAAACACACACATACAAGCTTGGTTATCTGACTCCACTGGCTGAGACTTTATTACTCACAACAATTTGCTTGTGGATAACAATATATCAGAAGCCAACTTTATACATGCGCACAGAATTTAGGGATAAAGAATACAGTGTCTGATGAGACAGAACAGGATTGGCAATATCATGAAATTATGGAGCCTGCTGTGAAGGAAGTGCTATATAGCAGGATACAGAGGAAGCAAGTATAGACAGATATCCAGGAAGTCCACATGATTGTCATTTTGCACATAAAGAGACAAGCAAATCTATATGCCATATACAGCAGATTCAATATTACTATGTAGTGTCTACTTTGATCCATGGTATGTGGTTAAATATGTTTGCACATGAATACCAAGTTTAATTAATGCAACAATTTCAACACTATGCTTATACACAAGAGGTGAGAATTAGTAGGATTGACAAGAATGAAAAGAATGTAATTAAAATTAGTGTGTTTATTACTGTGGTAGGCATTAGGACATTACAGCCTTTAATCATCCCTTGATGATGCAGAGGTGGTTCAATGAACACCATAAACATAACCAAATAGTATCAATGGCAAATTGTGAAATCCTCAACAGTTGTTGTGAAATATATCTGGGAAACAATGATGAGATTAGGAAGGGAAAGATAAAAGTATCTTTGGAAACGTGTGTAAATTTTTGACTCTGATACGTCTTTGTTCTATTTTATTTTATGCTGTTTTTGTATTACTGTCATGCTACTGGTTTCAAATAAGAAAACAAAGTAACTTATGTGTACTGTATGTAAAGGAATATAGTACAATCAGTGTTCTTGAATTGTACACATAAATACTGATTACCCGATGTTCCAAAAAAAATTTTTAAGCAGGCCCATTCAGTTTCAGACAGCGAAACAGGAGAAAGCATTAAGCTCTGCAGTCTCTCAGCCCCATGGAGCTTCACTCTGAGTTTATTTTTATCCTCCTCATAGCTGAGCTTTATTTGACAGTTTGAAAACTTTCTCCAAGAGCTGAAAAAATTACTTCAGACAAGGTTGACTTTCGGCCAGTGGAAGTGAAAATTAATGAAATGGGAGACTGTTTCCTTCACAGATGTTTATTATTCAACTTTACATTAAGAGTGACCAGGACCTTTGTACAAATAGCATTTCTTTGGTAGTGGCTCTTTTTGAATTGTAATCTTTTGAATGTTCTGTGGCCTGGTGGGAAAGTCTGGTTTGTGGTTGCACAGAAAGCCAAGGAGAGACAAAGTGATATGTGGGTTCTTATGTAGCACAGATAGCATACATTACCTGATTAATTAATCAACAAATTGCTCTAGTAAGGCATAAAACTCTACACTGGGGCTGAGAGTGCTAATAATAGTGAGCCTGCTATCTATCAGTAGGGCAGACAACAGCTCTCCTCACCTCACTTCAAGGACTTTCATTAACTTCCTGAGGAGAATTCACCTTCCTCTCTTTCTCTTTCATTTTTCCTCAGTCTCGTCTTACTCCTACACCCAAAAAGACATAAAATAACCTTAGGGCAGACAAACCTCTGCCCTCAAGTCTTTTTCTTCTTCTGCTGGATCAACATGAAAACAGTTAGGGATTTGTCATAGTGAAATATATTGGCAGATTAGACTGAGCAGGACCCTGGGCATACAGCAGTTCTCATATGAAAGACTATTCCCTCATCGCCAGTGGTTTGAAAAAGACCTGGTAGGATCCTACCAGAACTATTAGGAGGCTACTGGGACACTTGCTGGTTCACTGACAACATGGCACTGCTCTTCATTTGAACGGCCTGAACTCTGCCAGTGGGGACCATCATGGAACACAGGATTAGCAAGCTAACCTCCACTGAAGCACACATCCCAATGTAATACTTCTACCCTCAACATTTTCTCGACAGGAAAATACAGACATATGTGGTGTCAGTTTGTACAAGCTGTATCGACCTTCATAACTGAAGGATAAGCATCTCATTTGAGACGAAACAAAAGGAATCCAATAAAAAACAGTAATGATTTAGGGAAAGAGGGAAGAAAGAAACTCAGATGTTTCTATAAAACTCTTGAGCCATTATTGGCATTTCAGCATCGATCAGTGCTGGCATCAGGACAGTTGTATTGAGAGTGAGGTTGATGAGGCTCGACAATAAGATATTGACTGGCAGCTGCACCCCATGGGCAGAACGACAATAGAATAACTACAGTATACACCAAAGTTTAGCAAGATAACTTATTTTGGGCTGAAAGTCTGACTAGATTTGACTAGTTTGACTACTTTGACTTTACAATGTCGTAGCATATTAATACATATAATTACAACCTTAATGACATTTAGAAACATTGTCTTTCAGAAGACAGAAGCACAGTATAGCTATTTGAATTGCACACCTTTGAACTAAGATTATCTTGTGCATTGCTTGTGCATTTGCCACTGAGCAACATCTGGACCTCACACATCCATCCATGTCAGGAGGACAATGTTGTACCATTTACATCCTCAAAAATATCTTTTTATGTCTCAGTCATCTGTATAATGATCCATCCTAAAGATAATCTCATTATGGCAAACAGGAGGTAAGAGGGATGAATACACAAATGCAGAGGGGCCCTCAAAAGCCAAAGAACCTTATGGATCTCAAAACCACCAGGGTAGAAAAAACACACAGCAGCTGAGTAAGAGCTGAGCTGAGAATTTGATCAGTACGCTAGTGATCTGCACATAGAATCCAGATTGAGAGGGAGGGTATTTTTGACAGGCTTTGGCTGCCTACACAACTTGACCTGCTGTGTGTTATTCATCACTACTTGGTGCGATAATATCTGATTGTACAGCAAGCATCACTGAAATACTCTAACATATGTCAGTCATATATAATATATTCTCTTTTAATGTTATCATGGCCACTGATGCAATGTAAAATTCAGAGTAAAATTGAAGGGTTCAATCAAAGTGTCAATCTGCTGACAACATCTCATAGAATAAAACATTTCAAAAACTGTTTCACAATAGGCATAATGCTTTACTCAGTACTCAGCTTTACTGTATGCATCTGCTTTTAGTAGAAAAGAAGTGAGTAAATATATATTCCATTCAGCATGATACATCATCGTATATCACAGAAAATAGAAGGGTTTATAGCACTAGCAGTAGATGCCTCATACATCATCTTCATCAACTTACAGGGTAATAATACTTCAAGGCTACAGTACAGATGAGTAAAAAAATCAAAGACAGAATTTCCAGAGAGGGAGAAAATGTAAATTATGCAAAGCCCCAAAGCCAGTTTGATTGTTACAATCATTTATTCTGGGAAGTAGATTTAAAAGAAGCAAATCTGTGTTGACATCTTCTGTGTAGAAGTTTGAGGTTTGCTAAGTCGCTCGAAGAAGGACAGTACAAATACAGTAGCTGCCTATTCCTCCTATAATCTGTGATGTGCAGATGTGAATGCAAAGATGTAACAGACCACTTAGTTTCAGCTCACATGATGCACTGGTCATTTGTGGGTTTAAATCTTTTGGTATGATTCCAAATTGCAAATGGGACAGGTAAGCCGGACAACAGAAAGACTGAATCTATCAATATGAGTAACTGATGAGACACTAATTCTAAGGGCAGATGGAGAGAATCATTACAGTTTCTGCTTGACCAACCTGAAAGTTAATTCAAATCTCCCAGGACAAAGTGCCCCGCAGACATCTGTGGTGTCATAGCCCCCAACCCTCAAACCCCTCATGCTATATTTGTCACAGTCAGGAAGAAAATAAGTAACTTTGCATCCACCGACTGCATTTCATGCTGATAATCCATAAAGCACTTTACAATTACACTTTTCTGAGGAAGACACATTATTGCCATATTATTGATGGCAAAAAGTCTACATCACAAAGTTAAGACAAGCACACATACCCAGATACAAACAAACACATATTTCTATCTTTTTCTATCCCCGTCCAATGGAAGGGCATGTCAATATGAAGCACGATTTCTACACAGTGCTGCACCCTGGGCAAAACCCTGACAGTGGCATGTAATTTTAATAGTGCGTTGTTAGGAGGGCAAGATTTTTGGATTTGTCTGTCCTCCTTGCTTGCTAAGTGTTGTTGCAGCTGTGGTGCACAAACACTCTCTACTTGGGGTGAGACACAGAGATACCTTGTAAAAAATCCAATAAAACAGTCAGAGAAAGAAAAAGGCAGTGAGTTTTTTTTCCATTCTACTTCTTCCCCGAGTGTCACACTGTGGCCCAGCAATCGTTAACAGGCATTAAAGGGGCATTCGTTATTGTCAAGTGGCCTCAGCGTAATGTCGCCGCTACTGGTTTCCAGGGACACCAACCCCAGAGAGGCATGGGAGGATGTTCTCCTGTCATTCCTCCAGCCTCAAGCCACCACCAGCCGATTATCTCCTTCCCTGCGGAACTCATTATCCACAACCTGCAATGTCAGTCAGCACTTTCCCTGTTTAGCCAGAGCTCTTTTAACTAGACTCTACAATTTTACACATCTTCAGAGAAGCATTTAATAATTTAAAGAGAAAGACTGAAGGCTGAGATCCATCAGTGAATGTGTGAGATAAGGCAACACCTGTTTTCTTGGGGTTCACAATATGGAATGTGTCTCCAAATGACCTACTCTTAAAGCACATTTTCTTTGGTTTTACAGAGACTTCACCTCTTCCGTGTCACAGCAAGAGATGACATCCCTGCACATTTGTTTCATTGGACAACAGCTTGTGCATGCTGAACCAATCAATTTACTCCTAAGGAGGAGAAGGGGGAGCTTTTGTTGATTTGTTGTAGGCCTGAAGGAAAGCCGGGGCAAATTCTTTAATGGAGTGAAAACACTGGGGAGAGCTACAGGAGGAGGGAGGAATGGAGTCAAAATGGTTCATGCCGGTTGGGTGAGCAGTGTGTCCTACACCATGAAGGCATGACATGCATTTATTCATGAGATCAGGCTGAGCCCCAGTAGGGGAACAGCGCAATAGGCAAGACACAGGAAAAATTATTCTCACCAGAAACTTCTACAAGTCTCCCAGTTGAGGTTAAGACTCTCAGTCACGGACGCTCTGCACGGTTTTTCATTATGTCAAAATAATAAAAAATAGTTAATTAAACCTAAAAGCTACCATCACTGTAATATACTCCCTAAATATAGACTAGTTTGCTGGAAAAACCTTATTAATTGTCTCAACTTAATACATTTTAATTGATTGACCCCCTCCCCCATTTAACACCTTGATGTTCTGATTAACTCAATTAACTTGAGGAGACATTACAATGCATACTGTCGCTGGATGTTTTTTTTCCCCTCAACTAATTCTGTTCATGGCACTTGCTATTTTGTGTCATGATTTTTATATTGTGGGTCATATGTTTTAACGCTGTTTTAATGGCTGATCTGACATCTGGTTGAGGGCCAGTGGAAAATGAGGGCAAATACTTGCACATTCACAGTGATGTTGATTGATGAGCATTGTCCCGGAAAAGAAAATGCAGGTATATGAACTGTATGTCATCTGAGAGGTTATTTATCATAAAGAGGTTATTTTATGATTTTCTGGCAAAAATACAGATACATAGAAACTGATGTTATGCCACACTTTCATAAAATTGTTTTCATCCTTTTATTTATCTTTTTCCTGCCATGTCAGTCAGTATATTCTGTTATTTCTGTTACTCTCCAGCCAGGTCTTCTCCCATCAGCTTTTCTCCCCTTCACACTTATACTGTTAGAAATTGATTTTTCTAGCTAGTGCTGTGTGTCCAGTGGCCTGATCAACGAATACATTCCACAACTGGTCTGGCAGATAGATAACCAAATGCAGGTGGAGTCTTTCTATCCAGCTTCCAACATCCCAAATAGATGCTTTTAAGGAATGGTTAGTCATAAAAAGCAGGAATATATATGGGTGGTATCCCATCCTACAGATATTTCATTGTACTTCAACTGTGTTTGTATGAGCCAATATATTTAATGTGTGTGTTTGTGTGTGTGGAGGAGGCTAGATTTTAGAATTTCTAGCAACAGAGGTAATCCTCTGCGATTGAGAAATGTTCTTTCTAGCCACATAGACCAGAGAGAATGTAGATGCACAAAGATGTGGCAACATCCAAAATGCTGGAATTACATCAGAGTGAATGACTTAGGAGGTTCTCTGCCTTTAAACTATCAACTATCAGCATCAAAGGAAATGTTAAACTCAATAAGTGTATATGTGTGGGAGAGTCTGAATGCCTATTTGTAACTAGAAGCTCTTGCATGTGTGTGTGGGTTTGTGTGCTTGCAAGCTGGACAAAAGCAGCATTCATCCGTTTAGTCTGTGTCCCAATTATTCATATTTAAGCAATATCAGGTACACACAAGCATATGTGTGTGTATGTGTGTGTTTTATCTATGTGCTTGTATATCAAAGGAAAGCTTGGCTTGTCCATATTTCAAACACTCAGTGCAATACAAAGGACGAAGACCAGCCCAACATGATTGCCTTTAATGTTTCACAAAAATCACAGAGTTTGTGTGTGTGTGTGTGAGAGAGAGTGAGATATGGTGGTGGTGGAGGGGGAGCAGTTTACATGCTCAGAGGAACATTTTTAAATCCCTGACACCCTGATTAAAGCCTCTCATTATAACATAAATAAACAGTCCAAACGCATTCATACATCCATTTGTTAAAGTGTATGAAGGCAGTGAGGAGGGAGTTTCTGAAGGACAATTTACGTAGAAACACTTGAGTGGCTCAGATGAAAGTTCAGGTGTTTTGAGTTGCTGACATTTGTTCCACCCATAATTGCCCTGCAAACTTTCTCTCACAAATACATCAGTTACCCAATGTCTTGGCTAAACACCACCAATGTATGCACACATTGTGACAAAGTGGGTGAGAACACTCCATTTGCCACTAATTACTTCATTTACACTTTACAATTTTCTTAACCATGCTTGTTAAATGTTTGTTTAGCTAAAATTCCAACTTTAATTCATAAATCTGTGAGCACATTTTGACTTAAATGTCCAAGCAAAACTCTCTACATACGTCTGCATACAGGCCAAAAATCAGTGTCCACACAGGCTGTGCACAGAGCCTGACTGACCGTGCAGGAGCAGGAAAAAAATAAACAGCAGCTCCTTTCACACTTCAGGGGTCTGTAACGTTTTTTCAGTGTTCTTGATACTGGTTTTGTGAAGCAGTTACATAATGTATATTTTTCATTGTTATATGTTTGTCACCTTTTCATGTTGTTCAGTCAAATACAGCACACAGAGGAGCCCTTTTTCTCCACGTTGAGTTGCCATCAAGTTTTGTAGTGTGCATGTGTAGAGAGTGTTCCCAGTTGTAGTATGAATAGTGTGCATGCCTGTGAGAGTATGGGTTTGTCACATGGCAAACACAAAGTAGGAATTGGTCATTAGTCGGTCTGGGGGATATGAAAGCACAGCTGTGTGCACATGCTTTTAACTGAAGTTGTTCATATTGTTGTTCAATATGAGTTGAGTTTTGTTCAGTGTCCTTTTTTCTTGCACATATTCATATTACACATATTATTATTATACGCATACTGTATAATAGTAGCACATGTGTAAACCTCACATGGCCATACATGACCGTTGCTTGATCAACAAAGTGTGTGCTGATGCTGGGTTGCAGGAATGGTGATGGGGAGAGCAGGCATGAGAAAGCGCTGTGTTTTCTCAGTGGAAGAGCTACAGTAGGTGGTTTAGTCTGTGACCTAGATAATAGTACAGCACACTGCATTCCTAATTTGATCACTGCTACTCTCTGTATCCTTAGTTATGCTGCTGCTGCACCCAAAACTCAGCATTCACCAAACACAGCAGCCAAAGTCTGCACAGCTCTAATAACGATGGACTGTGGATGTGCAACTGTGGAAAAAAAGGGAAAATGAATTTTAAAAGAGTACAAAATAGATGCAGAAACTAGGGTTGAAAAAACTAGGAAACTAGGTAGAGAATAGGTTTGGTGATGTATTTACAGCCTACAATTTAAACCCATTAGGACATATAGGTGTGAAGATACAAGATTACCAAGGTACAAGATTACCTTAGTTGCAATGATCGTCTTCCAACTAATTTACATGCCAAAGAGTCTGGTGACATGTGCTATGCAATGCTCAAATGCTTAATTCCCAAGATTCTCACCTAAAGGACAGGCAAGGGAAGAAGTGAGGCATGTCTTCTGTCTCATAAATGCCAGACTTTGAAATAAATGCATGGACACACAGCCAAAGTGCTGTATTTGAGTTCATTGGAGACAGGAGACAGCAAAACCGCTGATCCATGATATACATCCCTCCTCGCATTCGGAGACGTATTTATGTCAATGCCACAATGAATCTCCAGGGGAGCAGAGAAGGAGGAAGGAAGAAGGATATCAGTGGATGTATGGTAAGAAAGACAGAGGGAGTGACAGTAATTGTGAGAAAAGCATCCCATGGAATCTCAGGGTTAATAACTGCACATCACAAGTAAGGTCAGATAAATAACCCTGGACACTCCTCTTCTGTCTGTGGGTTTGTACAGTTAGTTGAAACTGCTGGTTCTCCAAAGTAAAATACATTCAAAAACTACAAGATTCAAATCAGAAGTATTTTAAATTAAACATGCAGTCCATGGCTATACAGTGCCTGCGCCGTAGGTGTAGCATAGATTTGACACAGGAGCATAAATCAAGCTTTGTTTTCCACCTCAAGTACTAACAAGTGCACTGTGTGTTCTGTTTTGGCACTGAACATTAATACTGAGGATACAAATTAGAACGTACGTAACTACTAATCTGCAGGTAGAAATATCAACTGTTTATTCATCCTCTTTCATGTAGCTTAGCATTCAAACCCTCCCTAACTCACAACTAGTTTGTGAACAGCTCACACATTGGTATGGCAGTGAGAGCCCAATTAAGACTCTTTCGCAACAAACATAGGGAAGAATAAAGTCTTGATCCAGGCATGAAAAGAAGCTATTTTCCTGTCACACACACCCAAAAACAGAAAAAAGGTCAGAGTAGGAGGAAGAAAGGTTGAAAACCAAGAAGAAACAACAAACAAATACACTTTACATGCTGAACAACAAGAGCAATTATGGTTCCTGCTTTTAATTGGTTGCCTTTGATGGAAATCAGAAATGTAATTCAATATCAATTGATATTACCTAATTATCTAATGTCATTTAAAAGCTATTTTCCCAGCTTCTGTCTCTCTCATACTTTCCATCTTCTCACTCACATGTTAGGTGTGTGCACATCAGCAGGTGGAAACTCAGTGGATAGGAAAGGTCGTTTCAGCCAAAGGTCTCTATTTCATTACATGCTAAGCCTTGTGGATGACTGAGTAGACTAGCTATGAGTCCAAATGTAGCAGGCAATCCTCTACATTTGCATAGCACATAGAGGAGAATAAACAGATTCTCCCATGTGTATTTCTGACCCTCGTTTCAGTAATATCAAGCAGGTGAGATTCAGCTCATATTTTTTACCTTCCTCTGACCAAAACACGCATTTATATTGGTTATTACAAAGAACGTTAATGATGAATTTGTACTGTTTAGAAAAAAAAGAAACTAAATGGGATTGGGCCATTCTCAGATCCTTGCATGTGTTCTTAACGTTATCTCATTATTTTCAAATCTGCCCATCCTCTGAGAGTCGACTCACACAGGAACAGCCTTTCTCTGATTGATCAAAGCGATCTGGGCCAGAATGAAAAAATAACATCAAAGTGGAGTCAAAGTGTCTCAAAGTGTGAAAAACAAATATCAAACAGAGGGAGGAATCATGCACTATCTGTTTTGAGCTTCAGTGTTGATGATGAAAGGAGATACGATGGAGAGATCGAAAGAGGAAAGGAGAGAAGACTTCAGCTCCCACTGGTGAGTCTGGGTGTGATTCCAGTGGGGTTGGGTCATTCGTAGTCAAAGGCCTGGTAGAGTATGGAGTGCTGCACTGCTACACTTAATTTGAGCTCTTTAATAACACGCTTTATGAATTCAGTCATGTTTGCAGCCCTCTGCCTGAGACACAGTGTGAGAGACATCGGTGGATCTCATTTCAGGCCGACAAGATTTCAGATTCAATTAACTCCATCGTGCAACACCCCCTCACACACACACACACACACACACACACACACATACATCCTCCTCATGTCCCTTGCTTCAAGGTCTATCTCAGAGCACTGCATGATCATTCTAAACCTAATTACTGCAGGGCTGTCTGATGGAGCCCAGTGCTGCTCAATCACATTTGCATCGAGTGGCCAAAAGCAGAGGAAGTGCAGCCGGACAGCCAACCCCCTACCACCACTTTCCATGTTTGAAACCACCATCTCTCATTTTTACATGGTGCTAAAGGTCACAGAGCATCCTTTCTTCCTGTTCCTCAATCCTTTCTCTCAGCCTCTCCTTATGTCTGAACACTTCACCCTGGAAGACTTTCACAGTTACATTTATTTTTCTGACACCAGACATCTTGCCTTAACTAGACATACACAAGAGTTTTGTTGTTTTACTGTTTTCATCTCTTGTCACTGCACTCTGTGACAGTGGCGCTAATCTTCTCAGTGGGGGACTCTGTTGTTAGTTGTTTGGCCCCCTGCTGGGCCTCCCTGGTACATGACTGGCAGGAGAGTAATGGGATGTCACACTCAGAAGGAGTTTGGAGTTCAATCAGCAAAAATGACCCTTTTAAAGCCAGGGGATTGTGCACCGGCTTTGAAGATGCTGGGTTTTTTTCTGAAAAAGATGTTTTTTCTGAGAAGTTGAAAAAGCTCTCTGTATGGTACCCTCAGTGACATGATATTCCTTTTAGCTGTGCAGTCATTTGAAGGTGATATTGAGGTATAATTTTGCACTTGGCAAAGCTGCCGAAAGCTGTCAAAGTTCACTATTGCGTTCCCTCTGAAATATTTATCCACAACAGCGAAAATTTGTGGCTCACTTTACTTTTGACCGCTCCACTGGGATGTCAAAGGTCTGGGTCAGCAGCATGAAAGTGTCCCTAAAGCTGACAGGAAGTCACTTTGTTGCTCACACACTTCAAGGCAGTGCATCTTTGCCCACACTAGAAAAGAAATTTGTCCAATCACTGACCATCCGGCTGATCTGATGTTTATTCTTGCATCACAATCCACAATCCATGGTGTGCTCAATTGTTGTATTCTTGTTACATGTAATTATCATTTGCTAGATTACTCATATTCTTCACATCGCTGTGGCTGCCAGTCACTCTCATGTACAGGTTCCAGCTTGATGCTGTGCCCTGTTCTTGCCTTTACTACCTCAGCACAAGACATTATCATAAGTGCGGCAGAGCAAAAGAAGAACAATTATCATTTTCTCTCAGATTACAGTCAGCAGATGTCAAAGCCCACATGTGGAGGCAGCTAATTGCTGCCTCCAAATCAACTGTGGTATAATACTGTGTGTGTGTTGAGGAAGGAGGAAGGGATGATGGGTGTATTATAGAGATGAAGGGTGTATGTTGATCCAGCAGGCTCGCTCTTGGCTGTGTGTGTATAAGAATCCAGGCTAATACATGTCATGTTGGTGTACTAATGATCAAACCAGCCTACCCACCATCAGCTGTTCACGCCCCCACACAAGCACAAAAAGTCATATGGTATGAAAACATGGAGCAGTACGGTAACATGCTAATTACCAATCCTCATGCTACACATAATCATGCTTTCATGTAGCGGTGTTCATTCCATATTCTAGGCATATTCACGCATGCACGCAAAAGCACACACACACACCCATGCCAACCCCCCACAAGCACTCCTGCACTGCCAACACACTTCCACACTACCTAAGAATAATAAAGACCGAAAGATAGAAAGCATCCCTATGCTCCAGCTTTTGCAGCTTTCCTTCCCACTCCACACCCCTTTCTCCTTGAGTGGGGCTGCATCTGCGGGGAGGAGCAGGCAGACGCGGTCCCAGGGGTGATCTAGGGTGGAAGGGTGAGTGGAGGAGGGGAGCAATGCTGTCACACTGAGCTCCAGTGTGAGCTGATGGCTCAGCGTGAGGCATGCCACTTATCAGATTGGTGGGGGTTGGGGGTTGGGGGTAAGAGTAAGTATGTGTGTGGGTGAGGAACCACTGAGGAACAGGGATGAGATGCCAAAGGCCATTAACGGTCTTTTCATTTATAGTAACACATGCAAATATGCATTACACATGCATAGACACACAAATTTACATGCTGCTTGAAACTGGACACGCTTACACCACCACAAAAATATTAAAAAAAACATCATCAGCAATCCTCAATCCACCCTCCAGGCAGACAGTAGCATGGTGCAGTGACTGGCGCTGTTAAAAGCTCCCTTCTTGTTCCCCCTCTCCCTTTCCCTTTCCTTTTCATCACCCCACCACCTCCTCCATTGGTGCCCCAGTTCACTCCAGTGCACACGCTCTCTTTCTCCTTCCACTTTCATCCAATCCACACCTCACCCCCATCCCCATTCCAGCTTACAATTTAGCTGCTTTCACCTGCTATTCTCTTTAAAACCACTGCTCTATTCCTGCATCTTGAAAAACACATTTACACACTGATAACATATATTTAAGATATATAAATATGAAATTAAAAACGTGCCATATAACATTCTGAAACCAGCAAAAATGCAGCGTGTAATTAACCTGTTAAAATACTTAGGCCTACAACAAATGACCCAGCATAGTTTTTGTATGTGTTTACACATAGCATTGTCAAGCACACATGAACACATCAGGAGATGGAGATGGGGCTTTAATCGAGGAGGTCAGTCTGTCACAGAGCAGATAAACAACACTTCATTAGACATGTTGAAGGGAGTGTTGCAAGCTGGGGGCTCAGACACCATTGTCTGCTTGCATGCTAACAGAGCCTGGGCAAAGCTTCCAATGTCTCAATAAACCTGATAGAACTGAATAGTCATTATCACGTTATCCACTAGAAAGAAGATGAATAATCACATACAGAGCAATAATTGGAGGGATAATGCAGCACCCTGGAATCCCCTATGTTCCACTGGAAACAGACACAGACACAGTGATACATGAAGCAACAGACACAGACACAACCTTTACAGTGATCCCAAGCTGCCTCGGGTTGGATTTACACTACCAGTCAAAAGTTTGGACACACATAGAAATGACCATGTTTGTGAAAGAAAAGCACATTTCATAACATCAA
>JAUMHL010000013.1:32248868-32263846 GCA_032362345.1 Sandelia bainsii
CACAACTGAAGACATGTATCTTTTCATGAAAAACATAGTCATTCCTATGTGTGTCCAAACTTTTGACTGGTAGTGTAGATCCGATGCATGTGTGCACAGTGCTATCTATTCAAATGGTTATAAGCTACCCATGACTGAATGGCACACAACTGTATACCAGGCAGTCTGCCATCTTATATCCTGTACAGTATGAATCCAGAGAGGCACAAAGACCTGGCTTGTGCACTGCAGTTTCTTTGCTTTGAGCTTTAGGCAGTCAATTTTCTTCCCATCACGCACTTGCACACCTCCAGTTGTTCTTGCACTGACAGTATTTATCGCATCGCATCTCTCTCTTTCTCCTTCCTGTCTCTCCCTATATTAGGCCAATCTCCTTTTCCCTGGCTCTGATGTTAATGCACACCCAATCAGGCTGTCCATTAAACAGACGTGCACTACACATTCATCAGGCCATCCAAAGTCCTGCATGCAAATGAGCTCAAACTGCTGCATGCTGTAAACTCACTGAAACCTCTTTAGAGGGAAAATTTGAGGGAAAGAGATGCATGTGTGAAAAATGCAGGAAAAAGTGAGTGGCTGCCTGTCTGTTTTATGCACATAAACTCATAAAGTCAAGAATTACGGAGGATTAACCAAATCAAGATGTCTTTTTGATGTTTTGATGCAATGGTGAGACACTCACATGTGAAACTTGCTAATGTAAATTCTCTCCGTGAGCTGTAAGCCTGAGAGTGTTCAGTTACTGTCAGCCAAAGTCTTTGTCATGCACAGTAAAACTTCTCCAGTCTGAAATCACTGTCAAAACTTTTGCTAGATTTGCTAAAAGTAAAACACAAAACAGATCTACAACTTTCTTCCTCCCTTTTGACCGCTAGGCATTTCCCATCACTCCATTTTGTTCTTTACAGAAAAGTTTGTTATTGCATCCAGTGGGACGCATTCATTGTAACCTCAGTTTCTTGCCATCTCTAACTTTCTAAACCTGTTAGGTGGATTGTGAGACAATGGGGAGAGAACAGAAAAGGACAGTGTAGACGCGTGGGTGTGAGAGCTGTCACAGTCTTATGTAGAAAATTGTTTGAGGTATCAACAAGGAGTAGGAGTGGAAGGAAGAATGAAAGACAAAGCTTGAGAGTCTGAGAGACGTGCTGGATCAGGAGGCACGGGGCTTGGCGTTAGATGCATTGAGGAGGGGGGAGTGTCAGCGTGGCCTGCTGCATGCCAACTCTTAAGTGGCGGTGGCACTCAAAGATAATGAAGAACGATGATGAGGCCGAGGAGGGCATGCAGCGAGCCCACATGCACAGCTAAAATCACCCTGTAGCCACCATCGGCCTGAGCACACATCCACTCAGAAAGGTTTTCCAGCTGCTCTGATTGCATGTCACAGTGTCGTACTTGTGGCTCAAATTTTCACTTTCATTTCCTAATCCAGCACACCACGGGATGCAAAGACAGTTGAGTAAAAGAAAAAAAAAAACAACTTAAAAATAATGGAAGATAAGTGAGCTCCCTGCATTCTTAAACCGTGACCTCAAAACACACTTGTCGGCTAAATTGTTCATTAACAAGCGTGGACGGCGATGCGCTAACTAATCCCATTAAACTGAACCACGTGAAAACAACTTACGGCACGATTAATATCTCCAACCACCTCCACCACTAATGTATGCCAAATTCAAATGATCATGCAATTCAAATAATTAATGTGACTCCCCTACTAATTTTCCTTGTGGCAGACATACTGAATAGATACCCAGTGGATGTTTATTTCCCTACTACTGTCTAACTACACAGTGTACAGTGTAAAGTAACTCTATTCATGACTTTGTTTGTTGGTTCTCAGTGGCAGTTGTGTTATTTTTCCCGCATGAAGACAAAGCTAACAACCACAAAATCAGCCAGTGGATGTATCAGGTTTGTACCTGGGGTATATGAGGTGATATCATTGTTTAGTAAAAGAAATAATTAATGTCAAATATTTTGTTACTGAAAAATTGACAAATATTTACTTAATATTTATATATCAATTTCATCATATCCAAAAGTCTTTCATCCTCAGAATCTCCTCTCCCACATTAGTATTTTTAAGGACCCTGAGTATTGTCTACTGGTTGGCAGCATGTCTGGATACAATTAGCACACATGAATAAACCATGTTGGTCTTATTAAAGATAATCTGACTCACCACCCTCCTCATATTCTCAAGAAGAAAGGTTCCTTATTAGTACTGGCTACAATGCATTAAAATTCTGTAAGATCCAGTGGTTATTGTATCTCTTTCCTACCTGAACATCTCACCCAGGCCCTTCAACATTCCTTTCTTGGCTTTACTCTTGTCCTTGTCTTTCTCCTTCTCTTTCTCTCCAGGTTTCTTCTTTTCCTTTCCTCCAACCCTGTCCCGATCATTCCGTTTGTTGTCTTTGGATGGGTTGCCATTCAGGCCAGGGCCCACAGTGAGGTCTCCGCTGGTGGACATTGATTCACGACCTGATCGGGAACTTCCCTCTGTATCGTCATCCACTGGAGTAATGATATAAACGGGACAGACAGGGTGTTAAATATAGATATTGAGAGGAAAAGAAAGTAGTAGACAAACATAGGGAGAAAAAATGTGAGTCAATAAAGGCAGACAAAAAGTTGAAGTTCCACTGGACTCCCCATAGATCACAGGAGGCACACAACATTCAGAGAACAACACCTTTTTTATCATTTACAAAGCCTCACTTTTTTCTCTGCTTCAGATGAACCATTAAAAGAAACACTGTGTCCCACAAGGTGTAGCAGCTTTAAACAAAACACACTGAATTCATCTTCCTCATTAGAGCAGAATATATTTGCATTGCACCCCGCCTGAGAATAGAATTCAGTTGAACATATTTTCACTTAGCTGAAGCCTGAAGTTATTTCACTGTGTACATTTCACACAGCTCACAAGAAAAACTCTTTTTTTCCCTTTTCTCTTGCATTTCTCTTGTGAAGATGTAATAATAGTCATGTGAATCTGGAACTAATTTCGAGCCCGACATCAAACTGAAACCAAACTCCTTAGGTGATGTAAGGTTGATTAAACTCAAAGTTTCCATCACATCTAATCAGAACTGATGTGCAAAATGTAATTAATCTGTCAGTAATTATACATAGAAATAATCTTGAAAGAGGCTCCCAGGGATCTTAATTGCAAATGTGGTGTGCTCCACAATTGGAATAGCTCCTGTCTTTGCTATAGTTAATCTCTGACTCTGAGGCATGAGGTAGATGTCCTTCAGATTACAACTTATCATAGTCTTGCACGTCGTTGTTTAAGTTGGAGCAGAAAAAAGTGCTTATGGTGAGAAAAGAAGAGGGAAGGGAGACCATGGTGGATTTCTGGTACTGTATATAGGATGAGACAGACAGAGAGGAGTGGCTGGATACACATTCAAGTGAGCAGTGGTTTTCTCTTCAGCTGTCATCTCAGTGGAAATTATTCAAACAAATTAAAGAACCTCAGTATGAGACACTGTGTTGAAGGAATAGAGAGCAAACCAGCAGCAAACATATGTACAGTCCTCTCCAAAATTACTGGAGGTCAATTTATTTGTTTTGGGGTTTAAGATTAATGAGATGTAAGTTCAGAATTTCACTTTTTATTTGATGGTGTTTCCACCTAGATAACACAGATGACAGCCTTTTGTCAGATGACTCAAATTTTAAGTGTCCAAAAGAAAGACATACGTGACTGACAGGTCAGCTCCCATGAGACTGGTAAACAACAGCTGTAAATGACTATTCTCAGTTTTAGCCGTGAGATTTAGCTGTAAAGAATCAATTTTTACGATAAACCACCAGAGTGAAAACAGGTCATTTAAAATCCAAATAAAGGGGGGAAAACAATTTGAAGCATCATACAAACATTGAACAAAGCCAATACAACTCTCCAAGAAACCTCCACACTGTCACACTGATCAACATACACAGAGCGGCTGATGCTGGTGGTAGCAGAGGCTGAATTCAGAGGTGTACAGAAATATTTTGTCTGCTACTTTAGTAAGAAATGCATTAAAACTATCTGGGAGTCATTTCATCATGCAACAGGACAATGATCCCAAACACTAACGATAAGTCATAGGACTAACTGAACTGAAATGCATTTTATCTGCTGAAGAGGAGACTAAAGGGAGAGAGAAGAAACAATAACTGAGGGAGGCTGCAATAAAAACCTGGAAAACATATGAAAGGAAGAAACCAACAATTTGTCAGTGAGTCACAGACTTGATGCACTTATTGCAAAATATCAACATTTATTTACCTCACAACTATCTTAATTTTGCTCACTTAAAATTTGGATCTGATACAAATGGTTTAATGTTGTTTGGCATAAATACTCACTGTAGTCTCTGGTTTGATCTTAACCTTAATGTGTATTATACAGCAAACTACATGACTACAAACAAATGAACTGGCTTTGCCTTTGCAATACTTGTTGAGTGGACTATAGTCACATGCAGTCCCTCCCTTCTTTTTCTCCACCTCCACAAAACTGGAAACATCCAGTAAGATTCTGGATGGGTTACAAGTTTTATCACTCAATCCACTGCCACCTTATCATCCACTTACAAACAACAGCTACAAATAGCAGCTGTGAGCTGTATCTAGCTATTTAATTGACTGAGATTAGCAGGAGTGCTAATGTTGTTACTATAATAATGCCAATCTGCAGATAACTAAACATTGTAATCCATAGCTTCCCAGAGGGCAGCGTCCATGTGTATTTGTATGTATGTGCACACAGGAGTGTGTGTGTACACATTTGTTTTAGGCTAGGTTCTTCCCACAGGTCTTTACAAAGGCATCATAATGGATTTCAACGAATGACTAACAGAAAGGAAAACTTTCACTCATTGTTAAAATTACTGTAAATTGTTTGAGTCTTTAAAATGGAGGAAGAGAGAAAAAAGATGTCCTGTCAAAAAAGAAAGAAAGAAATAGGGACAAAAGCCTTTAATGCCGGAAATCAAAAAGTAAGGCCATCCACTGCAATTTGATGAAACTGAAAAGAAAAAGACTTCAATCTCTAAGGACAGCAGGAGCATTGATTAAAGTGTCAGGAGACTGAAAGATAATTTGCAGAGACAGACAAACAGGGGAGACATTTTGTCACTTCAGTGAAATAATCAAAGACATTTATGCTGACCTGTCAGTGAAAGTTAAGACAGACAACATTCTTTTATCCAGAAAAGAAGGGATTTTTGCCCTGTACTGCCATTTTTCTTCTTCCTTTTTCTATTTTGTCAAACGATGCAACACAAAGTAGCACAAGGGGAAGTGCATTTTGCCCGGCAGGATATCTTATGGGGACACATTTTCTTTAGGTGATGCCACATTCTTATTTTATGTAAATAAAAGTCTGGGAGCAGAGGAAGGCAGAGGCTTATCTGTCAACTTTGACTATTAACCTCAGTGACGAGCACAGACTGGCTGCTTTTATCTAAATTGAAAAACAGTGTTATTTGAATATCATGAGGGAGAATGCAATATACCGCGGCAGGGGAAATCGGTTGCTTTCCCCATTTTTCTTTGCAGAGATAAGACTGTATTTAGTGACATGCCAACAGAGCTTATGAGAACAAAGCGTTTCAGGCAAATAATTCCTTCTTTTTCAAATGTCCCCCAGTTCTTTTAATGGAATCTGCTAATAGTGAATAGAAATTTATATCTGGTGATTACTCTTGTGGTGTTGCAGTGTTATTACCTGTCAAAAAACATAAGACGGCTGTCTCTGTATATCCAACACCTGTATTTTTGTCATCAAACATCAAGAGCAACTTATATATTCAGTGAAATGGAATTGGATGTTTTTTTCCCTCTTCTTCTTGTTTTCTTCTCGTCTTCACAGTTCACATAAAGTAAGAGTCAGGTATAGTGGACAGTAAATGTAAGGAGCGTTGTGTGGTGTTATGCGCAAAAAGTAACTGCTACAAATAGCAAGCATAGCATGTATTTAATTTATAATCATGAAAAATGCAATTAGACACATATTATGTGTAAAATGGACATAATTGGACCTTGATATATGTGGGTAAACATGAGAAAATTTACCTTGCGTGCACAGTGTTGGAAAACATGGCAATGCACTTTAAGCTCCAGGGAAAACATGCTGCCACAGTCTCTAACAATTCCTCTCAACATGAACTATGTGAATATTAATGAGCACAAAGCCAAGACACTTGATGCGTATGTGCTTTGCGACACAGACGTCTCTTCAGTAGGTAGAGATCCCTAGTCTCATTCACTTGGAGGTGAATCCTTCCATTCTGAACAGGAAGTATTATTGAGTTTGCCTATATTACACTGAATTACTTCAGACTTTTTGTTTTGAAGAATAGTGGTTCAGAATAAGGTGTTGTTTTACAAGGTACAATGAACAACAGTAAATTCTGATAAATACTCACGTGTCTCCACGCTGTTCTCCTCTTCTGCTGCTGTGACACCAGATTTCTCGTATGATTTGTCAATTGCAGCCCGGAAGCTCTCATTGCAGCCGCGGCCCCTGACAATCCGTGAGCGTGGCCTGTTAACATTAATCTCATGAGTCTGCGTTGACTCAGGAAGGGCCTTCTGGATGCTCTCGAGGGAGCTGGACTTTTTCAGGCGCAACGAGGGTCCAACTTCTTGTTCTGCAGACCCTATTGTAAAAGGAAATAGTGTCATTAAGGCCAGCAGTCTGATGGTGTGTGACAGTAACTCAACTCAAAAGTCAATGTAAA
Organism: Sandelia bainsii; assembly: GCA_032362345.1. Taxonomy (NCBI): domain Eukaryota; kingdom Metazoa; phylum Chordata; class Actinopteri; order Anabantiformes; family Anabantidae; genus Sandelia; species Sandelia bainsii. Next base: position 32,255,618 of record JAUMHL010000013.1, read on the forward strand.
ACCTACCATCACAGAGCTCACTGCATGTCAGTGAATCATTTACATTTTGTTAGTTTTGAATGGGGTAATGTTTTGTGCCATCTTTGGAAACAAAAGAGAAAGTAGCAGTCTGGTAACTAACATGAAAAACAAATGATGCCATTGCCGCACCAATGACGTGTGTGGAATCAGAACAGAGTATTGTATCTTTACTGAGACACTTTCTTGTTGAGAATTATAATTCAACCTTTGTTCTTGTGTCTGCAGAGTTAAATTATGTGGCTGAAACATAATGCATATAAATGACAATATCAAAGGCAGCAATACACCACAGCACCAGAGTTATAATAGTGTTAAACTGAAATATAATAAATTCCTGTAGCTTTTTCTTCTTCTATGATAAAAGAAGGAGAAAAATCAGTCTGACATTGATTAGCCCGGTGGAAGCAAACCACCAAACCGACTTATGACATTGCAGTTGTATGTGCTGCTCATAGCAGCACAAAACAGTTTAGTATGAGCACCACCATATGGTATATGGGCAAAAAAGAAAGACTAGACAAGACTAGTGGCACACACTTTATTAACTTGACAACAGAATGCTGCACTAAACATAGCCATTATGCAAAGTTAATGCAATTAACATAAATTGTACACATGATACAAATGAAGGGCTGTTAGGACATGAACCATTTTGCAAGTAGTTAATTAGGGTAGTTCACATATATCATACATGTAAGACAGACTAAAAAGCACATTCACAGTACAACCAGCTGTGTAAAAAGCCAAGTTAATGTTTAACAGTAAACCTCTTCAACACTGGACTCAGGCCACGGACAGCTGTAATTATTTTTCCAATGCTTTCCAGGGTTTGTTTAGGGTAAGTAAGTGAAGCGAGACTCAGGTATTGGTATTTCATTTTGTCAGGGATCGTCAGTCAGTTCCCCGGAGCTCTTACCTTATCCACCAGTTGGTAAACAAACAGCCTGGTTGATTTTCTGTCCTATGTATTCTATCTTGAATCTCTGTGCAAATGCTGTGTTCTCAAACGTAACAGGATGGATTTCTAAATATGTGCAAGTGAAGTCTTGTTAAATGTAAACTTCTGCAGAGGAACCTCTGTCAGTCAGTAGACATGAATAAACTGTTGATGCATTTACTTAGCAGCCTCCCCGACTCTCTGAGGACATGGCTCATGTGGATGTTGAGTCTGGACAGAGCAGCATTGTGTCTTTACGACTCCCTGTAGACTGTATAGCCCCTCCACATGTAGTGAGTGTGATCTGCTGTTTCCTCTGTGCAGCACAAATAAATATCACCTACAGCTGTTCCTGTTGGTTTTCAATAGCAGTGTTGGACTGAGCAGAACACACACATGCAAAGACTGGGGTGTATATATTTGTGTGAGTGGGCCCCATGCACCCCCTAACACCACAGGCACAATAACACAAACTCATGACATAGATACACACACTTGTATCATTTATCATCAACAGAATTCTTGGCATGTTTAAAGTGGCCTAAATGAGGCATAACGCATTGCTGCTGGGTGATCACAGCGGATCTTTAGATGGAGGCTTGCACAGCCAAACACAGATTAAGCAAAGAAAATAAACCCCCATCATTGAAAGAAAACTATTAGTAACCATAGTATGGAGTACCCTCCCTGAAATATATTTGTTTCAGTGTGTCAGAGACGAGGGGGAGAGAAAATATGGAGTAATACAGAAAGGCTGCAAAAGCTGGGCATGAATTAGTGAGAAAGAAGAAGGTAAAATAAAAGAAATGTCCAGAAAAACATATACTATATGCTGCTACTCTTACCTAACTTTACCACTAGCAGCTCACCTCTGTTGTTGGCTGACTTGTTGAATTATTTTGCTATTGTCTCCTTGAGCCTTTAAAATCAAATCAAATAGCCTTTTATTGTCAATTCAGGATATGTGTAGAACATACAAAAGAACCGAAATGCTGTTTCTCTCTCATCTTAGTAGCAGTGCCTATACTACTAACCAAGCAAACCTGCTGTAGCATACTAGTGATTAGACACCAACTCCATCTGGACTGACAAATATAAAAAAGAACAGAACTGACTGCTTATTCAAAAACTGTATGCTTTAAAGGACTATGCTACTTTTAGGGTATAGGGGGTCACAAGGGCATCTCACTTCCTTCGCTTCATTTGTTACCAATGTACCCGTACTGACTGCTTCTCTACTATGCTATAGAACTAAAGTCGAACAGGTCAGATAAAACTTAAAGGTCAGTTGTTAGCCAATGATGTTGGTTTTTAATGCCGGTAAATATACTCTTATGTCTTTAACACAACATTTTGACTTCTTTTTGTCATTGTTAATGCAAGTATCCAATCCCAGGAAAACCTGGGCTCAATTCATGTACCATTTAAAATAAATGAACACCAATCCTGTAATGCTGCACCCCATTTAGTAGGAGATTTCCTATGTGTTCTTTCAGGCTGCAATGGACAGTAAAATGAAACTTTACTATGTATTACAAATGTCTAAGGGGCAAAAAGCTCTCTGATTACAGCAACACAAGATTCACTTTACTTTACTTCACTTTACTGCTTAGTTCCTCAGAAGAGGTGGACCATTTCTGATTGCGATGACATTTTTGTAATACCACGAAGGCATAAAAAAGTCTTACAAGACCAAGAAAATGCAAGTAAAAGTCATGTAATTCATTTGCTTAGAATGAGTAATCTCATCACACAAAGGACAAAAGAGGACAGAAAGAAAAAAAAACAATGCTATATAAGGAAACATGGGTGCAGATACAGCATATCATACAGTTTTTTCTTACTTTGCGGATAAAACTCAAGCCTAGTGCAAATGACATGTAAATTTGGGGGTTTTGTAGCTTATGCATAAAGCCTGCCAACAGCAGATGCACAGAAGCCAGGGTGCATGCTCGACACAATGGGATTGCAAGTTAGAGCTGCACAGGATGCAACAGTTCAAGGGAACACAAATGACATCTGCTGTACTCAGAAACAGGGAATTATCCTCCTGCTTGGTATTCCATGCCACGATCCCCTTCGCAATTTTTCTAGTCAGCTTGGTGAATGACTGAGAGAAGCAAAGAGACAAAGAGAATGGGAGAGCGAGGCTGAGAGAGACAGTTTGTCCATAAACCCCGGCTGCCTCGAACCTGTCTTTGTTTTCATCCCAGGCAGCCCCAGCTCCCCTGGGAGAGTTTGACGGACAGCTCTCTGTATGCCAGTCTATTATGTGATTCCTATCACACAACAGAAGCCTCGGCGCTCTGCTCCTCATCTCCCTCTTATTCAGAGGAATGAAAATACATATTCTCCTGCTGCATACAGACATGAGTTCCCCAAACATCTGAAGGAGAAATGAAAATCCTCACAATAAATTATAAAAATGGAAAGAGAATTTAACTAAATCGGGGGAAAGTGCACGTTGAATTGTGTAATTGCTGAAGACAAAAATGACCAACTTGCTGTGCTCCTTAGCCACATTAAGGGAAAGGACAGTTAATTGGAGAAGATCCATTGGCATTAAACGTTAAGGGGGAGGTATGGCAAACTCCATGAATAAATCAGCAGCAGTTATTACAGGAACAGGAGCCCATAGTATAATTAGAGCAGCTAAAACTCTGCTCCCCAGCCATTATTCACCACAGGCCCTTGCATGTAAAGATCTGTGTACAGACAGGAGCTCCATTACACATAATTTATTCAGAGAGTCTGGGCTTTAAGCAGGGCGGTAAAAGGGTATTTATGTTAAAAATAGAATCCAAGGTGGACAGGTGAAGCCGTGTCCAGGTATCCCAGTGGAAGTGAGGTGTCCTTGGGCCAGCCAGGATCTTATGTCTCTGCCAGCTGTGGATCATTAGCTCGACAGAGGACGTCCTCCATATGCTGAACATGTGTCACAAAGGAATCATTATTACCCAAACCTATGGCTAATTTCTCAATCAACGATACTGGTTACTGTCTGGAGGTTGTGTACGTGCAGCAACCTGATCATTTTAATTGTAATTTATTTTTATTTTATTTTATGCTAGTATAATTTGTTGTGGGAATCGAACCACTGAGAAGTTATTATTATTAATATTTTACCACTTGCTCAACTTGCTAACCTATTACTATGGAGAGGCCAGCAACTCTCATACCAAGTCTGTCAAGCCACTAGATCACTGAATTGATTTGGCCCATGAGCTTGAAGTAGCAATGTATTATTTACCATTGCTGGCCTATCAGTGACAAGGCTGCACTTATTTATATATAATATATCTACATAAATGCAATGCCACACACCTGACAGGGCAACAGGTTTTTTTCTTTCCAATAAGCCTCATCCAGAACAGGCAATAAGTTCTTAACAGCTCATTCTGTGTTAGTTTAATGAAGTGAATGCACTCTAAGGTGCTCCAAAAACAGTTCAAAACAGCCTGACTACGATGGATCAATTGCGGTGAGCTGAAGAGGCCAACTGGCAATGACAGTCTTTCTATTGCAAATGCCACTCCATCGTCTGGCTTTCTCCAACCTTCCACACCTCCTGGAGTAATGAGTGTTTTCTTCAATCATTATCACTCTAGAACGAGCACAATGGCACAGGTTCCCATGTTAGTTGCCAAGTCTCTATTCAGCATCATGCTCCCCTCTCAGAAAAATGAAAACCCTCTTTTGATCATGCTGCATCTACCTCAACACTCTCTATATGCATCCAAAGGTGCCAAGATCACTCAGCCAGTAATGGCTGGTTATGAGCTGGTTATAGAGAAAGAGTGGGGCTGCTTTTCCAATTTCTATTACTGACCAATGAACCCAGCTGAACAATCATGATGGTTCTTTGTGAGAATGGTGAAAGTATATTGTAGCTGGTCCCATCACATTTGCTTTCCTGCACTGGTTCTTGCGCTACAGTTAATCTTATTTGACACTGTTAAAGAGCATAAACAAGCTTGAGTGTTCAGTGACTCCTATTCTGTACCACGTAACTGAGCACATGCAAAGCAGAAAGAGAAAGAATAAGAAAGTGTAGGCACTTACTAAATTGATAGGGATCTAAGTGGAGCAGATATTGCACACTGTGCAAGAGCCTGTCAGTCATGAGGCTTACAAGGCTAAGTGGCTGGAATGGGCTACCGTATTACTGCCTGTCAGAGCACCTTGTGTCTCTTTCTTCCCTTTTCTTCACTTACTCAATCTTGTTCCCCTTCTAAATAGAATTAAACTACAGGGTGTCTGATCAGTTTAGTATATTTCAAAGACGATGGACTTCAGAGTCATGAAATCCATCTACTCATGTGATTTGGGAGTACCTGGAACCCAGTTAAAAGCAGAGACAAAAATATCTAGTGACAGAAAAAAATGGACATCTGCATGTAAAAGCATGCATAACTTGTTAACCACTTACAACAGGAATATACTTGCTTTTTAACAATATGGACATGCAGACAACGTCTGTATCATCAAAACCATTGTTCACGTACCTCATGGCGTACTTTGAGTATGTCTGGTGGATTGGACATGTTTTCCACTAGACTTAGGCCTAATTAAACCTGACAGAAAACTAAATTTCTTCCTCATGAATTTCTACTTTTCCATAAGCCACGGCGACCCTAAAAGAGGTTAATTCTAAGAAAATTGCAACAACAAGATAAATAGCAGGTGTGTACATGTGACTAGTGACTGTGCATACAAGGGATTGTATTTTGCATACATACATCATTATTTTCTGATGACGTGAACAACCGGCGCCCCAGATCAACGCTGGGTAATGTTTATACGCATTCACTGTGTTCTGCGTCCTATTTAATTTCCAATTAATTTAATAATTAAAAATAATGTAAGTAACTTATGTAACCTATGTGACATTAGATATGAAGCAAATAATTACATATGACTTTCTTCTTGAATGCAGATTGTAGAGCTTGTGTTCCATATATTGACTGGAACATTTTTCCTCCAGGAACACTTGTCAGTTACTAGATTTATTATAAGACAAACAAGTTAGTTATTTCTATGCACCATGTAAGCAAGGATTTCTGTCTGCAGGATTTCTCACAAACTCAATCGGGTATTGCAAGGACAATAATTGATATATGTAAAACATTAATGATCCCAAAAGTGAGATGTTGTCTTCTGAGAAATGAACTAGTCTGCTTTGTAAAAACAAGCTAATCAAATTACCAAATCAATTCTGATGCCACATTGGCACATTAAAGAAGCTTTTTGATTAAAATGTATGATAAAATGTGCATTTGCAGTGATGAGAACATCATCATGGAACGATCACAGCTTCCTGTCCATTCTAATCTCTTCATGTCTATAGTAAAATGCTATTATATTTCAGCACTAAGATAAAGCAGCACTTTAAGCTAAAAGTATGCTTTGTTTCCCTCTTCACTTTGTAGAACAATTTTGATGTGACCAGAGGCTATGACGGATCCAAGAGAGCTAGCTAACTTGAATTAGAGCTTGGTTTACCAATCTGAAGGCGACTTGGAACATTTCTACAGGTCTCTGGGCTCCTTCTGAAATACATGCGCTTATTACTTGTTATAAGTATTATGTGAGCTGAGTCAATTAAATGCTTCTTGTTTTCAAATAAAATGTTGTTTTTATAGATCTGTTCATGTTTTTTGCCTGACTGAACATTTGTTGCCATATTCATAGATCTCAATTACTGTGAATTTAGTGTTAATGTAACCAAAGGTGATGAGCCAAACTGTGAAAATGAAAAAAATGGAAATATGCTGTTTTTAATCATGTGCAATTGAGCCCATGTATGAATTTAACAGATAACTTTCAAAAGAAGTCACTGCGAGCAGGTGGGAGCATTGACAATGAATTTATCACATGGCTGGTGCTGCCTTGATGTGCCGTAAACAAAACACTGTGATTTCCACAGCATACAAACGCTGTGCCTCCTGCACTCCCTGCAAGCACCACCTCTTACCGAAACAAGACAGAGTATTTCCTGAAGAAAATGTGACACCTCTGACATGGATGTTGGTTGCTACATGTGTGAAACAACAACTCTGAACATTGTCCAGACCTGATTCTCTGGACATTGCCCCAAGTTCATATGAGAAAACAGTGTATACAGTAAATACTGGAAACAGCTATGATGGCTCTGTCCAAAGGTTAAAAAAAATCTGCCTAGCAGCACCTGTAAAAAAATTATGTGCCAAATTTCTTGGCTAGGTTTAATTGCCAGGTAACCAGCTAAGACTCTGGGAAGTTAGTGGTGCCAGCTGAGTAATATTATGTTACATAAGCCCCAATTAAACAGTATATTTTGTAAGTACTATGAAGGCAAATAAGCCTATTTACCAAAATGTCAAACTTCTGCTTTAACCACACACTTCTGACTCCATATATTATGTGGGCTCAGCATAACATAGCACTTACCTAGATCCATGCTCTTGGATTTGCGGGCCTTGATGATCTCCAGCTGAGCAGCATTTTCATACTGTTTGGTGCGTTTTTCAGACATACTCTGGCGACCAAAGCCTTCTCTCTGGAATGTACCATCAGGGTCTGTGTCCGGACTAAGTGAGCTGCAGTTCATATTAAAGAAAGACAGACAGAATTTATTTATAATGTTTCCATTATCAAGGACACCCACACACTAAATTGATGATTATCCAGATAAAGAAATATGCTATTTTGTAATAATTTACATCACAATGTGGTTTTATTATAATAGACCATCCTGACAATAAGACTGGGAAAAGAATCTGCGTATTAATACTCATACACCCTTAAACCCAGACCAACAGATACACACACACACACACTCCAGAGGTGAGGGTGCTCTGGGGTCACGGCCACTGAAATAACCCCCCTCCTTCAGTATGTCTGGAGCAGTGGCAGGGACCAGCCCACCACAGCACTTTGAGATCTTCTATCTCTGTCTGGATCTTAATTGAAAAAAATCAGAGGAAAGCGGGTAAAGGAGGTTAGAGGAGGGGGGGTTGATATTTGCATGCAGAACAGTGCATTTACAATTAAGGTGACAACATCTTGCCATTTGAGGGGAGACAGAAGGGACATTCAGTGCTAATGGAGCCTAATAAAAGTTATATGCATGAAAGGACACTTTCACTGCTTCTTTTGTTGATGGTCACACATTATGAACATTAAAGGGTCTTTGGATTTTCACCTCTACAATTCAATTTCAATTCAATTCAATTCAACTTTATTTATATAGCGCCAAATCACAACATAAGTCATCTCAAGGCACTTTACAG
>JAUMHL010000013.1:32279459-32296689 GCA_032362345.1 Sandelia bainsii
TCCACATTATTCTGTATATACTTATATTCTGTAAGGTCTTAAACCTTACAATGTAAAGTGCCTCGAGATGACTTTTGATGTGATTTGGCGCTATATAAATAAAACTGAATTGAATTGAATATGTACGTTTCAGGAAGTTGGCTTAGTAGGTGAACTGAGTTAAGGTGGGTTTATGCCCCATAACAGCCACAGGCAAATCCTAATGCAAACTAGTGAAATAACTAATGGAAGTGTAATAAAAGACGAAACAGCATTTTTTATGGAGAGCACTTTTGCACATAACATTTAAGAGCAAGCTGTGCTTTTTCTAACTGTAAAAGTGTTTTACAGAATATGTTAGAAATATGAAACTATTGCAGCTTTCCCTCTTCTCACTCCAAACTGCATGAATAAGCACAGTGAAATGTAGGAGAAAGGGGAGCTCCTGGTTAACACCATTTATGTATCTGTCATTTTCTCATCGAGGCATGCTAATAGCCCTCTCAAGCAGCCTGGACACCAGGTTAAAAAAGGTTACTGTGCCTCATCTACTACATTGATTGCTAAGCACACAGAGACGATGACTCTGCAGACTGTGAAACACTAAAGGTGAGGAGACAATGGGGTCAAGTCCTGGGAAGAGTTAAGAGCCATTAGTGATGACTATAGCACCTGGGAACACCCAGACGTCGGTGTGTTCATTCTTAAGTCAAATAAATGTCCTTAAAATGACAAAGTGAGAGAACTAGTTTTATGCTTGTGTAGGTGACACATTTCAGCATCCTGTGAAAACCTACTTTCCTTTGTGACAACAGTGTGAACCCCTTGCCTGGTTCCCACCTCAAGCCTCCCCTCCCGCCCATCCCTCACTTCTGTGCCAGATCTAGGTGAGTGTTCTGACTCAGGCACTTATCCAAACAGCCACATCCATAGAAAGGGTTGGTCCACAGGCCTCAATTTTCACCACAGCGTGTGGACCCCACATCTAGTGGCATTTTTCAATTAGACAGAGCGGAAGGCGAAGCAGGGTGTGACGCTAACGACCTTTGCATCAAACCCCAGCCGTTGCTGTCACACTGTGCGCATGCAGGGGATTTCCCATTTTCATATTCCTTTCCCCTTTATTCACCTTTTCTTCTTGCTCTCTGTTATTTTCCTTATTTGTGAGTGAAAAAGTATGTTCACTGATTCTCTATAATTTCACCCTAAAAGGGCACAAATAAAGAGGGGTGGAAGAAAAGCAGCAAGAGAAAACTAAACAAAAAAGTGTCAGGAAGTCATTTAATTTGAGCAGGATGTCAAACAGAGCGTCATGTATGTTCCCCACCTGTGAGCTGTGGATTCAGGTCTTGGCCGTGATAGCACAAAGCATGGTGTGTGCATATGAGAAGCTAAAACAATATCACAGTATTCCACTGTTTACTGTGGCGAACATGTAATGGAATTACCTCTGACAAACACACACAGCAGATTGTTTGGAATGACAGCCAAAAACACTGCAGGTAAGATCAAGACCCTTCCAACCAACATGAGGGCACTAGATCAGCTAAATAGTGTCCGTCTACCATGTCATTTTGAGCTTTTCGTTTCTGTTGCCATAGCAATTATGGTTTGTACCTATCCCCCCAGCAAACTAAGACCTATTACTACTACGTATTTAGAAAAGCAGCACTGTCACTACTGGGAGCATATACAACAGCCCAGTTTCTGATTAATACCTGGGTAAATGGAAGATAAGGAATTATTTAGATATGACAGATATTTTCTATAAATAGAGATTGTAATTTACTATTTTACTGTGTCGATGTGCTGCCATTTGCCCAATCAAAGTAAGTTATCAATTTTTCAGTAGTGAAACCATTCCATGTCACATACCTCTGTGTCATGTCCCACGTACAGTATAACAGTACAGGATGTATAATGTAGTAGAGCAGCAGAGGAAAGCCACTAATGTAGTGAAAGACTTCCTTAACTGTCTTTTAAGAGATAGAACACCTCAGAGTTTTGTCTAAACATTATTTGCTCTGAGGAAAAACATATGGCTCTCATCAGTGGGGTTTGTGGACAAACTGATGGAGAGGTTGTGTGTGAGTGTGCTGGTGTATGTGTGTCTGACCGTATCCCAAACTCCACGTCTGGCCTTCATGATTCCGTAATTTAGCAGGTCTAGATACACTCAACGTCGAGTTGTCAGTCAAGCCCTGCTGGATGTGTTATTCCTGACCTTGCTGAGACAATCTCAGCATCTGCCCTCAAAACACAACTGTCACATCACAGACACCAGGCAATACATCTGAAATAATACAGTGTGCACTGCAGAAGAAGACAGAAGGCAGAAACAGCTATCATCTGTCTAGCATGCAGAAATTTTCCTTCCACACTGATGGAGACTAACTTAAGAAGAAGACTTCAGATTATGTCATTATTATGTCTCTACATCTGCTTATTAACCGCCTTCATTCCATAAATGAAAATATGTAAGGAACTCTGGTGCTGTTTGCTTTCAAAGTATATTTTGCGACATTTGATCAAGGTTAACTAGATCTCAGCTCATAGCCTAGTTCTGCTATACGTTTCTTCCAATATAGCCAGTTTTCCTCTCCATTGATGCCTAGTGCTGCTCAAGGGGGATTTGTGAGGTTTTCTATATAATTCTGTAAGTTTTTACCTTTTTACCTTTTAAGTGCCTTGATATGATTTTTTTGTTGTGACTAAATGAATCGAATTGAACTGAATCATGTTCTGCAGTAGACATATATATGTATATCAAATCAGTATGAACAGAAATGACTTTGAATTTCAACTGTGGATGTGAATCCTTCAGAGAGCAAATTAAAAATATAAGTTGGTCTTTAACCTGAATCCCTCCGCAGTGTGGCAGAGTTATGTTGCTGTAATGAATATAAACTGGTTACTCTGGTTGCATCAGAAGTTTATATAACAAAATTGTGTCAGTTTAAAAAGATGAAGAGCTGTCACAGAATGTAGGCATGGGTTAATTATGGCACAACTCAGAGACAACCAGAAGACATAGAAGAAAAGAAACTGACATTTTCTTGCTGCAAGACAATCATAGTCAAAGCTCTGAGACTCCACTGAGCTTCAATTGTGATAAGGCTGTGCTTTAGCACCCGCTCCGCCCCCACCCCTAAAACTTTTTCATTCATTTGACTCCCACTCTGCAGGATGAGATGAACGCTGGGCGCCCTTGAAGTTTCAATGGCAAGAAACCTTTCCATCAGAGCGCCCACAGTTGCCGCTTATGATCACAGCAGCATTCTGAAAAGCCTACGTTGTAAATACAAGTGAAATAAATAAACCATGCCGAGAGGAAAACCCAACCAATTTGAGAACATTTGATTTGGGGTGGAGGAGTAAGACATGATGAAAGAGCAAAAAAAGAGAAGAGGAGACAGAGTGTCAGGGGCAAGCCCTATTGATCTGGAGGTTTAATTAACCATCAGATGTCTCTGACACAGTCTCTGAACTCATTTGATCAGTGGCAGAGTGGCACCGCTTTGGGGGGGACAATAGGGATGTGATAGGAGAGAAACATGAGAACGAATGGGTGAAGGGTGGAAAGAGAGAAAGTGAAGATCATTGACAGATTATAAATTCACTCCATCCGAGCAGAGGAGTTGGAAGAGTGTCAGGAATGGTGAAAGAGGAGAAAGACCACGAGGAGACAGGTCAAGATATCATATCATATCACATCAAATGGAGAAAAACTGGGAGGAGATCAGCTTGGAGAAAGACAAATAGGAGACATATGAAAAAAGACAGTGCCAAAATAATATGGGGGGGATGGGAACGCAAGATGAGAAAACAAGTGCACCTTGAAAACATGAGATCACACTGCATTATCAGCAACAAACACACCCTCACTACACTGATGCAATCACCTTCAGCTCCTGTGTGGGTATGCATATGTGAAAGGTCTGTCAATGGTGAGATGACAGCACCAACTGGCCAAGTATTAAATTGCCATTTCTAATACACCTGCAGAGCTGAGATCTTAGCTTGCTGATGTCAACTGGGTAGAATGGGAATTGAGTGGAGTGAAAGTGGGGAGGATCGGGGATGACATTACTCCCCTAGAGGTTTGAATAGTGAAACAGCATTCAGAAACTCAGGATGCTGGGTGATGAGAGGAGATGAAGCATGTTAAAGGTTGAAGGGAAGGAGGTTGCACTTCACAGCGGAAAGAATGAATCTTAAATTAATAAGAAAATGTCTGACTACAGGCAGCACCAATTCATGAGGAAAATATATCCAGTGAGCATGTGCTTATCAGGTCAACCACACTTCCCATCAAGGTGAATATTGATCACCAGCCAAAAAAAATCAATTTAGTCTGGTAGCAGTTGAAAGAGACAAGGGCTGCTTAAATGTAGACTGAAAGAACCCTGCTGATACAGTATGTGACTCACCAATGCGTCCAATTACATTAGCCCGTGGTGTTGAGATGCTGTCCAAGTCCTCAGTGGTTTCGTACAAACTGTCGGAGATACAGCGCTCATGTTTGTCCAGCAGAGAGTTCACAGAATGCTCTAAAACTGAGGGGCTTCCATGGTCTTCCTACAAAGAGAAAGAGATGAAAATTAGACATGTGGGTTCAAAAAAAAGATAAAGTACCTTGTATATGTAACAACTTATATAGCCTCATAAACAGTTGTAACTGTAATTTAAAAAACTGCAATTTCAAATCCCTAACTGACCATGACTGTGAGAGAAGTCTGTCAGACAAGTCAACATAGTCTAAACATTAGATATCAGGTTTCAGGATCAGCTGTAGGCAGAGATGACTGCTTAGTTTCAGATTAAGGTAAGGGGAAATGCATATTAAGGGGAAAACAGATTTCACTTCCCACAGACTTTAATCGACTAATTATTAAATTAATCAAGTCAACCTTTACAGCCTGACCGAGACAGTGTGTGTGAGTCTTAAATGTGTTGGTTGTTACAAGATAAAACAGTGTTCTAAAACATTATTTTAGAGATGGTTATTTTAAACAGGAACTTTCAATTATTATATTCTGTTATACCTGAGTTGTACCAAGAACATGGACTTTCCACACAGCTTTTTGAGTTTATGTGTGCATTGTTAAAAATGAAGAATCAGTCTTGTAGTGAAGTGTGTTTCAACAGAGAGAGATTTTTTTTATCAAGGCTTCTCGTTTAATAACTTTAAAATGTGTCTGTATAACTGTGGAAAAAACTGTATTTTGAAAGCAGTGGAAAATGTTTTCACAGGTAATAGTCTGAAACTTTGACTAGGGAGTATGTTGAGTGAATATTTAGACAAACAGAATGAAGATAGAGAATGAATAGAATAGTTATTTACTAGTAATACTGTTCTACTACAACATTCTGACACACTAAAGAAGAATAACAATTTACAGTACACTAGTGAGGCTTATGGAATGTTGGATTATGCGGTTATTGTGCCTTTGAAAAAGTGTGTTGAAACAAGCCATCAACACAGTGGAGGGTTTAACATAATCAAACCCATGCATAAAAGAAGAAATAGGTCAGGATAGTATGACTTCTAATAAGTTGCCATCAATTCTCTGCAAATGTGGAACAGGGGCTTCAACAGCCATCTTGGCTTATGTCAGTATTTTCTGGTTCAGCGGTGTGAAACAGCTCCTGCAGTATAGTCCAGGCTGGATAAAGCGCCATGGATTTCCCATAAGGCCCATAGACAGCTGTCTTCAACAATGAACCCCAGTAAATGGACCAGTGACATTTGCCATGCGGTCAATGTGGCACACGGCTGGTTACTAAGCTCACTGTACACTCGCTGCACGTGTCAGTACAGACAGGGGACATAGTGGTTAGTCTTTGGGTTTGGGACCACAAGACACAGATACGTCCAGTCTGTAAAGTGTGATATTTTCAGTACAGTGGCAGTAAAGCTACCACCAGAAGAGTCAGGAAGTAGAGAAGAGGAAAAAAAGTCAAATCCATGTGCAGAGAGTTAGAGACTAGACTTGGGCTTTATTTCCCACAATACCCCATAACAGCCTGTGGGCAGCTGGGGGAATGCGCTGGAGAAGAACTCCCAGTACAGGACCTATTACAGATAGCTCCCTCACAGCTAGATAAGAGTGTCTGGTGCACTCCGTACCTCAAGCATGCTTTAAACCAGGAGGCCCTGGCTAATATTGATGTCTCAGAACACGCTTTTGGCTCCCGGCCAAGAGAAAGGGGAGTAAAAGATCAGACAACAACAGGGAATAAAAAAACAGGAGGAAGAGGAGGCAATGGTGGGGACTTTTTTAGCAAACAAATGGAAGAAGTAACAAGAAAAAGGACGACTGGGGAATTTTGGTAGCTGAGGCTCCGGTGCAGTGTGAGTGCGGTCAAGTCTTCTTCTCATGGGAGTAGCTACCCTGAGAGACACATACCAGGGTAGAGGGACTTATCGGCTGTTTAATATAAATGAGAGGTTTCATGAGTTTGAGAGTGTTGGACTTTATCAGGACAGCATACTGATGAAGAAAGGGACTGTGTGTGTATGTGTGTGTGTGTGTAAAATGGGGGGCTGGGTCAATGCAATTACAATCAGAGCCATGGTCACTGCCAGCCTTATAATAAAAGCATGTCCCCGGATGATTCAAGCCCAATAAGGTTCAAATTGGTGAAATGGACATTTATTTTACCCCCCCAGCACCTCTCTGCACTTTTTAATCTTTTTAATCTGGCAGACACATGTCACGAGCTGCCAAGAAATAAGACAGACGGTTTCAGGTAAGAGAAATGTGTGGACAGAGCGGAACAGAGAGCAAGTGGCTGAGAACTAAATTATATGAAATCTATGTATAGAGAGTGTCAAATGGAATAGATCTCATAAAGACACTTGTGCCACGGTCTCCATCTATCTCTGAATGTGGAACAGGCTTATTTTTAAAACATTCATTGGCTTCTATGGCAAATAGACTTTGGAATTAACTCAGCACAGATCCAAAATGGCCGCAATTTAATCTTTGTGTATCTAGTATTAATTATGTGTGCTTTTGTGCATGCTAATACTTCGGTACACTCTGAGTGTTTACTGAATTGTGAATGTTTACAGAAATTTACTGGTGCAGGTTTGTATGATAAGTTGTGACATGTTCATGTAAAATATTGTATGTTTTTAGTCCTTTCTTACCACCGGTTCCTGTCACCTCATCGTGTGTTAATCTGTCTTAATCTAGTCATTTTCGGAGTGGATTATCCTGTTGACTGAGGGAGAGGGCAGAGCTCTGTGACTTACATTTAGCCCTGCAGTCAACGTCAGCTGCTGCTCAGTGATTGGACTCACTAAGCACACCTGTGTGTTTGTGTGTTAAGGCAATGCTTTTGTTTGTCTATGTGTGAATGCAACGTGTGTGGTGTGTGTATGTGAGTTTATTTGCATTTGCAATAAGTGCAGACTCATGCACAAATATGTTTTTGCCTGTGCATCAGCATCTCCCTGACCTTGAGTACTCAGTGAGGGAGAAGCAGTTTGTTGACAGGCCTGGTCTTAAGCTATCAACTAAGGCTAATAATGTCCAGTCCATGGCCATTTCCTGGCCTTCTATCCTGGTCTCAGCCTGTTGCTGTGCCTCTAATCCAGTCATAATGCTGTAATTACAATCCTTAAGCTACCACATCCTGCCACAGGCACAACTCACCTCTCTGCTGGTTAGATAGGCCACTTTCATTAGCTTCTTTCATCCATCTAGACCCTCATCTAATGCCACTGCTTCCAGAACTGAGCTACCAGGTCTTCATGGAGTCCTTAGCAAAGCATCAGTTGCACCAGAAACACACAGGAAATTTAACACAACATCTCCTGGTCATATTTCAGTGTTCTACCTCTATTACCCACCCACCAGTACTGTACACACTGCAGAAACAATGTCAGCTGTTAGTATTTGTATTGATTGATGGATTATATGTTAGTGATTTTTTTTCTTTCTTTCTTATTTCTTCTTATTCTTACATATTTTGTGCTCACCTGTGTGTGTGCGCGCATCACAGCGGAGTTCTGTCGTGCAGAGATCAGAGGAGAATAGTAAACGCGACATAAGACATGACATAAGATAAATAACATGAGGCTGTTTTGTTAGTTTAATAAAAGAACAAGGTACAGACCTGTGGTTACACACAGGTAAGAACAACTACTTTTTCTATAATAAACTAGACAAACGTTATGTCCTGGCAAATAGCTTTGGTTTTCTGTTTGATTTGATTACTTTAATGTTTAAGTTGAGATTTACAAGAAATACTTAACTGCTGTAAAGTGAATACTGCTTTTAAAAATCATCTTATTTGTTTAAAGTGTTTGCAAACAAAACAATTATTGCAATTTTGTTCATATAGCAGTACTTTTAAAATAAAAGTTAAAAAAAACAACTTTTGAATTCATTATTACATTTTGCCTGTAACAGTGCGAACATTTTTAATCGCAATTAGTCACATGATTTTTCTGCGATTAAAAATTTTAATTGCTGCCCAGCACAAATTTTTTCATTATCAGTTATATTTCACCTTTGGAAAGTTTTCAACCCACTCCCAGTGACTGGCTTTTTTTCTCAACCCTAAAATAATCAATGCAACTCTTTTCCCTTTTGCTTTGCATCCCTTCAGTTGTGATCTACAAGTTTTGATCTGCTCTGGTACCGATGTACAGATAAAAAAGTAAAGTACACAAACGCGGTGCTGTGAAAAAGTAATTGCCCCCCATTCGTGCTAAATCATGAATGAACTGTGATTAACCACAACTTTTGGAAAGCTGAGTTCAATTTCACTTGCCACACCCAGGTCTGATTACTGCCACACCTGTTGAATCAAGAAATCACTTAATTGGAAGCTGTCTGACAAAGTGAAGCAGCTACAAGCTCTTAAGCAACACATCATGCTGTGATCTAAAGATCTAGTCAAAATCCGGACTTAAATGATGCTGTGGCATGACCTTAAATATGCCCTTCATGCTCGTAAACCCTCCAACGTGGCTGAATTACTTCATTGCAGTTGTTACCACCAAGGGTTACAACCAGTTAGGTTTAGGGGGGAAATTAATTTTTCACAAAGAGCCAGGCACATTTGGACAACACTTTTTTCTTAATAAATGAAATCATCATTTAAAAATACTTTTTGACAGAAGTATCCTGTAGGCACGTTTGTTTATATGTATTCACACGTGTATGTTGCTTAACAACCCATGGGGTTTCACACACTAATGCACACACTTCACCTCTGCAATCCTCCTCTATGCCCAAGCAGCCTTCTCAACCACCAGATTCAATATATTATTCTCTCAATTGGTCCTATTGAGTTTCCCCTGCCACTCCTAAATGAGTTAGTCCTCAGAGAGCCGACTGGCAATGAGGGCCCAACAGTGCTGGAATTGCATTTATGCTGCTCTACGATCTACCTTCCTCAATTTAGTAACTGCTTCATTGCAAACTGCATTTCCCAGAGTGCACCACTCTGTGGCTTTGCTCTATCCCCTTTCTATTGCTACATTTGATGGATGTTGGCAAAGCATTCCCTCATTCATGTAAACAATCAACATGGCTGACTCTGATAAATTTGTCTTCTTATCATGGATGTATGGTAGGAAGAATATTAATATAAGTAAACATCCTTCATTTTGAGAATGTCTGTGGAAGCTGCTATACTGACTGACATTAAAACATCTGCTTCTCTGTGATGTCAACGTGCATGAAATTTTCCCAGTCAGGGCTCTAATTTCAAGGGCATGGAACTTGTGAATCAACCCAACTTTTTTATGGATCCCTCCTACTTTTCATGGAAAATGGGAATTGTAGTTCCTACATGCCATCATCTAACTGGACTTCAACTACTCCATATTAAGCTAAAAGGTTGGGGTCTGCACAGATTTCTTTCCATTTCTCTTGCCTCTTTTGTGGGCCAGCATCTCCCATGTTTTAAAATCTGTCCTAGGAGCGGTCAGTTCAATACTAATAAAACCATAATTTACTAGGCCAGGGCCCTGATTGATAGCTCTCTCAAGGCTCTATCGATCAGGCCTTCTCGCATCCGAGTGAGTGTCTTTTGTTAGGTCCAGCCACTTCCTTCCCCCTTGTCTCTTTACATAAATGTTCTCTTAGTGACTTACAGCAACACTATTGGAATGAATAACAAACAGAGTCCTTGGCATGTTAAGGAGGCTACCTTTGAGCTCTAGAGACAGAATAAGCTGTCTATCTCCACTCTTCATGGAGTTAACTAAGCTACTATGACTGCAGACTCTTATGATGCAACAATGCTAAGATGAAAACATGGAATGCAGTCTCTACTGCTTTGATTTTCTCTCCTGTAGCCCCTGTTCTGTCTCATCAATAATAAAACAGTGTGCCTGCCCATTACCTGTCTAATGGTGTAGTTGTAACATAGAAGAGTGGGGTAACCTATGATCCCTTGGTCATCATTTATTTCATACTGAATTGTCATGGAAATGGTTGTTAGAAGTAGTAAGGTTTGCTTATTCATTTTAAATCACATGTAAATGTCATTATTTTTATTCTACTTGTAATATTAACTCTATTCAATATACCACCTTTTTTACTCCAGTATGAGAAAGAAAACAACCTATGATTGTGAGATAACCCCTCACATCAAGCTTCATCCTGCCCTGTCACTGTACAATATATGTTGCAAACCTGTAACATTCCTTCAATTTAAAGCATTGAATTAACTGACACAACCTTAACAGTGTAGCACATGTCAGCAACACTGGGGATTCATTTGTTAATATGTGTGTAACAGTTCTGAAACTGACATGATGATACAAATGTCCTCAGTCACCACACACCCTCTCCCCAACCTGCTGCAACCATGTTGCAGACATCCAAAGTCATTCAAAATGTTTCTCAGGTGACTAAATACACATGGCTATTTTGCAGTGGTTTCTTGTCCCACATAGCATTTACATAATTGGGGTTAGAGAACTGGAAAGTCTGAAAGTGGACCAAAGTGTTAAGTTTTGAGGCAATCTTGACAGAGAGCTCTGCTGAGACAAGCAAAGTTAAAGTTAGAAATTTCTTTATTTCAATAAATGCAATGAAACAAATGGGAGGATCACTAGTGAAGAGAAAGACTGGAGTGATAGCACTCCCTCTAATGAATTATCATGAGACCTCAATTGCAAAGAAGTGCAATGTAAAAATAATAAGCAAATAAGAATAAGCAAAGTAGTTTGCTGGCAAACAAAGACTAAAAGGATGAGAAAGTATTGTTTTGTCGCTGTGATGAATACAATGCTACACTGGCAGATTGCGGTATCCCTGCAGGAAGAACAACAAAAAACCACAAGACAGCCAGTCTGTCAAAAACAGTGGATGTCTGCAGGAGATCTCTGTCATAAATAGCATCACGAATGGCTGAAGAAGTGTAGGCCTAGAACATGTGATGAATTCCAAATCAGACAAATGACACCAAGTTACAAACATGCCATGACACTTTTAGAGGCTGATGTGAAATGTAAATATCTGAGAAATGTCATGAACTGCTCCGTGTGCTATGACAGACTCAAATAAAAAAGTTCATAAAACATCATATGAGAGACAGGCGAGAGGTGACTGCGAGTTGTTTTCTTAAGCTCAGACATAAAACCAGCTTATTTTATTGGTACAAAAATCAACACTCAGTTTTGGCTGTTCTAGTTTTCTAATAGTTACCATCTGCATTGAAGTAAGTTCATTCTTTCTTTCTATAAACCACAGAAAAGCTGAGTGCAGATATTTGAATAGCAAGCTGAACTGCTAAGATCACATTTAAGAGAACTAGTTACAGTTTTCACAATTGCTACTAGATTCTGCAACATCTAAAAAGACATTTAAAATAGCATCGCATCAACTCGTTATCAGGACATACAACACTGAACTCCTGTTGTCCTTCTATGATAACGTCTGAAAGATTTTTGTCAGGTGAAGATCAGATGGAACATAGAATGCAAAACTGATTGTCTGGACATCAACAGAGGACTGTCAGAAAAGGATCAGGCTCCAGAAAAATCTTCCCAGGTGTGTTAAAGAGAAGTATATAAAGTAGATGAGAGCTCATGGTCACAAAACTTGGTTTATGCAAACATTCTTATACGTTTACATTTGATTCAGTCACAGGATTTTGGGCTTGTGGCTGGAGGATCACAGAGGTCGCTGCACTAATAACGGAGGATATTCAGGAAGTGTGGGCAAAAATAAATAAGAAAATCAATAATGACATTGAAATGGCTTCTCAGAAATTTGATTGCTTAAACACATGTGCTGATATATTACTAATATTAATAGAACTCGCATACAGAGGAGAAATTATACACTGTCTGAAGCAGAGAAGCAATTACAGGGCTTCAAACAAATTGGCAAAGACAAATCATATCGCTTGACTATCTGGGGCAGAATGGTAGTTTCTCAAACAAGGGCTATCTGTGGAACCAGAACAGAAGGGAAATGAATTGTTCTGCATATGTATGTACTGACTATATTCAAGTGTTATGGATTACAATTTTTCAGCCTAACTTTGTCTTCTATTCGTCTACACATTCATTGAATTTAGCTTTGCTAAAGCAGCTTAAAGTTTCTTTCCTGTTTATCTAAGAAGCTTCATCATCTCTTCTGACCTTAGATCATTGTGCTTTTGACTTAATGCATCTTTAACTCAATCCTGTGACCTGGCTGTACAACATATTTAGATCTGTACTTTAAAGGCAGCAAGTGTCCATGCTTGTAAGATTTTAAATTGGGCTTGTGTGTTTGTGCATTAAAAATATCCCCCTGCCAGTGTCACACTCGCTGTGCTTTGTTAGGATTAAATACATCCTTAGTCATTCTGTGTTTTTTCCAAGGTTGGAATACAATTCTCATTTTAACCCAAGGCAAAGGCCACTTATTGCCACTGCTTTAATGGCAGCAAAAACAGACGAGGTACTCCACCTCAGGCATGGGCTTAATCATGAGCCATCAGCAGTATGAACCAGCCTATTGAAACACTTGTCTTCACCACTGAGAGGATCTGTCTGCATGGATTTCACCCCAAGTCCTGCTCAAAGGGAAAGTGCTTTTGTGAGACCTTGGGCATTATGTGGAAGTGTGTGTGTTTTTGTGGGTTGTGGATTTGTGGAGAGGCTACTCTGTAGAAGCTACAGTGCTGACACACGACAATGGATGCAAACCGGATTCTGTAACTACTGTGCCACTTTGGTTTTGCAAACATACGAAATCAAACAAACTACTGCTACTGCTGTGCTCTAACAAAGATGATTGCGCTTTAGACCACAGGACCATGTAATGATGAAAGCAATACAATTTTCATGGAGAGAGGTGGCCTGGATATGCTGCACCCATCAAAGTCCCTGCCTCTGATGCATTAGGCTATACTGCGGGGCTCCTCTCCCCTGCAGACAGTGATGGATCTGATTCATTTAAATGGTGGCCTCCAGTGCTCACTCCCATTCGGCTGGGTGACAGTGGCAAACTGGCGTTGGCTCCCCACATATCTGCCTGGTCAACACACCAGAACGAGGGAGAAGTGGGGTGGTGTGGATGTAGCGGCTGGGAGCCTGTGTCGACATTTAACTTATTTGCTTTTCTTATGTGAGGTTTGCAACTGACCATAAATTCTTCATTTGCAATCTTATAATTTACCACTGTGCTTCCTGAAAATACTGCTGCTTAAGCAATGCATGATTGCCTGTAATGGGACTTTAATGGATGGAATCTGAAATGCACAATTATATCTCCTTTTGTTTTACACACTCAGTCTTTCTCTGCATCATCATCTATATGCCACGTCATAGCAATTGATAATGAAATAAATGTCAATTTATAAACAAACCTGTCAAAATGTATCTCAAAGCGTCTCTGCAAATGGATCAAAATTGTAATAAATGTTAATGTAAAAACCTAATCAATACACCTACAGCGTGATAGCGTATTAAAGTAAAATGAATTGCGTTATGTCTCCTGATGTGTTTGTCTGTGAAGGCAACTGTCTGCTCACTGTCACTCTGTCTACCTGTCTGCTGCTTTTGAGGGATTAAAGAGGACAGAAGAGAGACCGGACTGAAGTGATAGAACTCACTGAACCTTGGGGCTGAGCTTTCCCAGCAGGGGCATGTATTCTCTCCTCTAGGGTGGAAGTAACATTGCTCAGTGGTTTAATTATAAGTGAAGATTTTTACAGCTCTGAAATGTTATAAAGTCTGCTGTCAAAAGAAAACTGAGACACTATTAACAGAAATATGGCAATGCACAGTAATGGCACCATTGCTGTGTCAATAAAAAATGGGAAGAAATGTTTGTGGCCCTGAATTTAAAACAATGATACCAAAGAGTGATTACCTGAATGGTGATGTTTAATAATCAGTTAATGATTTTTTTTAGGTTAAAGCAGTAATAAATTAATGCCAGTCACTCATGAACATGCAGAGAGTTTCTCAGGGGCATGGACTCAAAATCAGTACAGAACTAGAGCTAGGCTGAGCTACATATATGAAGACAGTAAACATTTCAAAATACAATGTTGTTGAAAGAAGAAATGGATAAAATGTCGAAAATGCAATTCTGTCTTGATTCTTGGTCTTTTAACCTTTTATAAAGTAGTGTAACATCACTGCAGTGAACATATTCAAATACCTCACACTGTGCTGGAAAAACTGATATCAACAACTTGTTTATACCTTACAAGCCTGAATTTATGCAAATGTTATATGTCAAGGAAAAAACAAACCTAACCCTACAGAGTTAATTCATGTTAAGATTGGCATTAATTTGAGAAAAGGGCAGGGGCATGAGCCCCCAAGGGGCCTGCAGTTCCTAATTTCAGCCCTTGTACTACCTGTTAAACTACAGAGGACCACGAGTTATGAAGAAAGGAGCTGAAAATTTACATTAAAATAAGAAGAAAAACAAGCTCACAAGGTGTCAGGGGAATGATGGGTTGTAAAGAAGGATGAGGATAAGCAGGGAAGGTGAAGGGCAGAGAAGGGGGACGGGGCCTCAGCGTGGTACTCCAAACTGACACACAGCCACAGGACACAGACTCCAATTAGAGTCACAGCAACACTAATCTAACCTGATCTACAACCTCTGGCTGCAGGGTGAGTGAACGTGTGTGAATGTGTTGAAGTATTCTCACAACAATCCACAATCCTGAAATGCAGTCAAACTGCTTAATAGCCTGATCATATTTCCATTTATCTTGTTTTTTACTCCAGTATGTGAAAGAATACAGTTTATCTTAAATAAAGGCAGTCTGGGATTTGTCCTGTATGAGAATGGACATTTGATGAAGTTGAAATCCCCTCATTTTATTAATATTCTTCACCATTGTCTCATGAAAAATATTCATCTAACTGCAATGCATATTCCTTTATCTGCCCATTCTACAGTGTTATTCTACAGGGCTGCCAATCATAACTCAGTGAAGTGCTTCTTAGATATCATATCAAGGTTCACCGTGGGTAAAAAAAAATTCACACAGAGAATGGAGGGAAATGTGAGATAGTATCACCTATCTCACACAGGAAATGGGTCTGTTTGAAGATTTGCATGGTGGTGTGGTCTCTTCATAAAGGTCCTTCTCTAGCTTCATTATCTCAAAGCTCCAAAAACCTATGGTGGACAGATTAGGGGTAGTGGCAAAATAGAGGAAAGCCTTCTCATTTTTCATTTATCATTCAGTGCAGCTGAAATGCTGCTATTCCTACTCTTTAGTATGTCTACAGTCCATCTTAGACTGTCTTTGAGACTTTAGAGTTATAGTGGCTCATGATTAGCATAATAACAACAACAACATCTGAGTTAAAAAAAAACAGTAAAAAAAAACAATGGCATACTAATTGAATCTGACTCCTGTTGAAAAGTTCTCCCCAGAAAATTAATAGACTGTTTGCTACCTCACTGTTCTTGGCCACCTGCCGGGCCACGATGAGCTGAATCATTCCTCGCTTGTTGCCTTCTACCGACATGGATTTACGCAGTGTTTCCATGGCATCTTGGTTGGTCTTCCCTAGCAACGACTCTCCATTGACCGCTATGAGCTGGTCATTCACACGTAGACGTCCATCCTGCAAATCCATCAAAACAAAGATCTGGCTCAGAAAATACTCATTAATATTGTTATTATATGGTTTTAACATGAACAGTATAGATGTGCATCCTAAAGCTACTGCTAGGGCAACATAAAAGAGACATGTAACACTTGATTAAAAAAAAAGTCCTTTTTCCTTTTTTATAAAGGGAATAATAAAAATTCTCTTACTGTCCCCAGTAAGAAAAATTCATGCTGCTTATAAGCTTTTCATGACCACTTGAAAATTACCACAAAACTGACTCTGATGTCTATGTATAGTATTTCAGTAACAGGTTAGCAGCTCTACAGCACAGTGGTCCACCTCGTCTTTGTACTGAATCTTCAGGTCCTTGAGTTGGAACAAAAGCAATGAAATCCATCAAAGTAATGGTTAGAGGATAGGTGACTGGGAGTAGTTACTTGCCTTGCTAGCAGCACCTCCATTGATAATGGATTTCACAAAGATTCCCAAGTCTGTTTGGTTCTCCTTGGAGCGATTACCCTTGACGCTGACCCCCAGGCCTGCTGAACCTGAGTCATTCAGGGGAATCTCAAAGGTCATGAACTCCCTTGTGCCATCAGGGGTTAACACCATGTCGTCTTCCTCTTGCTGCTATGGGTATTGGAGAAACAGTGAGACGTCTCTTTGAGACTTTATTTTAAAACAAAAATAATAAGCACAGCAATCTGCACAGAGACTCTTGTGAGCTGTGATGACTCCGTATACCAACCAAAGTTAAAAATTGTCAAACTGTTGTTGAACCCAACTAAAATGTCAATGTTGCATTCAAATGACTGTGAGCAGTTTCTAACTTTGGTGCAAAAAGTGAAAAAAACAAAGCAAAGAAAAAAAAAACTAGAAAAAAAAAGAAAAAATATTATACTACAACAAAAACTGAAGGAAGAACAGGAATGGTGAATGACAAGAAAATGAAAAGCAAGCAGGAGACAAGATAAAGATGGGTAAGATGAGGAGGGCGGGAGAACAAAGCAAATGGAAGGCAATATGCCACATATCTCAGGGCTGTCATCGTCAATTGACCATACCGTCTAGCCCAGTGGTTCTCAAACTTTTTCTATCATTCCCCACTTGGCAGTATTATTATTTTCACGCCCCACCTCAACAAAACAATGACAGAAAAGCCTATAACATCACACTCATTAACATCTAAAGCTGTGG